>QKWP01000528.1:74706-87390 GCA_003550325.1 Gigaspora rosea
AAAAAAAAAAAAAAAAAACGGCGAAGCAAGCTATTTGATTGGCTTACACCATATCACAGGATCTTCAGAAAAAGTGAACAAAGTCACGTGATTTTAGAGTTAAAGCCATCTGCACCATATTATATTTCAAAAAAAGTTAAAAGTAGGTAAAAGTTCAATCTAGTGTTTAAAATATAGCTTATATATACCAAAACAAAAGTGCTAACCAAAAAAAAATTTTTACTATGATGCTCAAATATAACCTCACATAGATTATTCGAGGTTTTACCCTAATCTAATTATAACTAAAATTTTAAAAGTCATGTGGGTACAAGGCTTTAGTGATTCCCTTTTTGGCCAAAAAGTTATACAAAAAAAACATGAGGATAGTTATTTTTGGATTGTTAAATTTTTTGAAAAATTAAAAATCATACTAATAAAATGTTGTCCAAATACAACCAAAATTTTACTATAAATGTATTTCGATGTTCTGAACAACTTTACTTAATAGTACTTTTTGAGATTTACTTAGTAAAATTTGGACTTTTATATGTATCAACTGCTAACGATTTCTTTAAAAATTTTTAAAAAAATAAGGGGAGTAGCTTCTTTTGAAGGTAGCTTATTTTCAAAAACATATGGTAGCAGGTTATATTTTGAATTTTTGAAAAAATGAGATCAGGGTGATATTGACTTGCAATATTAAATTCATATAATTTACAAATTATAAATATTTTAATAAAGAGTCACAACAGGACTGCCTAAGAAAAAACATATATATAGCTAAATTCTTAGAGTAATTAGAAAGCTTAGTCTCAATAAAATACTTAATAATAAAAGCCATATATATTTAGAATAATTTAAATTTGTGCCTTTATTTGTATCATATAACATGTACTATAATATAACGTTGTATTGCCATATGTTCGGAAATTATATCAACCCGATTTTAATTAGTCTTATAAAAAACTTTTTTTTAGACTTTTTTCCAATTATTTTAGTAGACAAACTTGCCTGCTAAACCCTAACGGTTTAACAGTAAAAATTTTTTAATACAACTTACAAAGAACAAAATTTTTATACATATATTTTTTTTAATTTGTACAGTAGTAGCTTTTTCTTTTTGATAATAATCCCCGATATACTGTATGAATTTTAATGGATGCATTGTTTGTTAAAATCGAGTAAAGCTTGTTTACTTTGTCAAAGAATTAGCTACTTATAATTGGAATAAACCGAAAAAAAAATGCCTTTCCGAAAAAAATGCCTTTAATTACATTATTCCAAGCGAGTTAATATGTCTTTTAAAAAAAATTAAACTAGCAATTATTATATTAGTTCAAAAGAAAATTGTACCATTAGCCGCAGTAATTCGAATTTTCATAAATAGTAGATTTTATTAGTTTGATGATCATACTAGTAGATCCTTATCAACTATCAACTTGGTTCACTGTACAATTGTACTTCTCGATACCGATATGTCTGATCAAAAGATAAAAGTTCTGTTTGTGTGTTTAGGTAATTGATTAGAAAAGGGCTTCTACGCAAATATGCATCTAACTGGCATTCTTTTTTTAAATCTTTAGGCAATATTTGTCGAAGGTAATTTAATAATTTTCTTTCGTTTATATGCTATTTTTCTGGGTATATATATTTCGAAATAATACATAAATTTTTACGCCAATTTTATATATAAAGTCCGATGGCCGAAGCAGTGTTTGCTCATACTGCAATGGTAATTTTTTTAATTGCATTAAATTTATTCATCTAATATGTTAATTAAACGTAATAAGCGAATACAGCAAAAAGGTCTACAATCACGTTTCATCGTTGATAGCGCAGGAACTTCTTCATATCATATTGGTAAATAAATTGTATTTATTCCTTTATAATTACATTGAAATTAAGAATGATTAATTGTAATCGTGTTTAGGAGAACCACCTCATCCTCGAACGATTAAGTTATGCACTGATAATGGTGTACATATAGATCATAGTGCAAGAATGGTTCGTAATTTACCCATCAATTCTACGTTTTTTATATATTTTAAACGTAAATAAGAATTTATTTTATTCTTTTCAAAGGTGGATATAAATGATTTTAATGAATTTGATTATATCTTTTGCATGGATGACATGAATTTAAGAGAACTTAAAAGATTGATGAAGTCAGCTAAAAATCCAAAAGCTACTGGTATTTTACTATCTGTTTTAATAAATTTTGGTGTAATTACGTCATTTTATAACAACATGCTATCTCTGAAATTATTATAGTTAAATTATTTGGAGAATATGATCCGCAAGGAATAACTACTATAGAAGGTGAATCTATTGAATCTATTTCTATTAAAGAATTAAGCGTAAGATATTATATTAATAGATATTAATAGATTATGCTTACTTTCAGATCCTTATAATAGTGGAAACGAAGCTTATAAGGAAGTCTTCGAGCAAGTCACTAGGTGTTCTGAAGCATTTTTACAAAGCATAGAATTTTAGCATTCGGTCGTTTCGTTTGTTAATAACATTTCATTCAGATAAAAATAATCTAATTAATGTTGAAATCATATTCACTTGATTTGAATATTACTATTACTGTATTAAAATAAGGAAGGGTTTTTCTAGGCATCTCTGGTATATCTTATATATCTCTGACCTTTTAGCCAATTAAATTGCAAGAAAGTCACGCGAGCACTAGTTTCGGCTAGGGATCCTAATTTTCTGCTGCGACAAACCCCAAATTCTGCCTGCCTTACACTTCGAATTATGCGAATTATGCGATAAATTTTTTTAGAATATGCGAAATTTATCATTATAAATTTTTATCGTTATCGTTATTGTAAGTACTGAACCACTTACCAATAAAACCACAAAATCTGTGTAATATAAAAGAGTCATTCTTTTACGCAAAACAAAAAAATTCCCTGCAAACTTTAGTATAAGGCCACGCAAAGTTAATTTTTCGTTTTGCATAACCCGCTGACCTTTTTTTTTTAATTTCAATCATATTCCATTTTTGCTATTTAATTTTTTCTCCGGTGTCACCCGATGGTGACCTTGAATTACCCGATAGAACCGAAAAAAAAATCTAAAATTTTCTGGGTGTAAACATGAGCATATTAATTTACAGTAGATTAAAAAAAAAAAAATCTGACCAGCCAACTGAAATTTTGGAACACCATGTTATGCAAAACGAAAAATTAACATTGTGTCCTAATATATGTTTCTTATTAAATTTTTATACTACTTTAACGATATGTTTTATTACTTAACATTCTACCGTTATTTGAAATTTCAAATCTGATAATTTATGAACTTTATGTTTTGTACAATCAAATGCTGCGTCCAATAGGAACTGGTGGGGAAATTGATAAACCCGAAATTACTCGCCGGTCATTTATGCTCAGATTATGCTTTATTAATTATGCGAAGTTCATCTTGATATGCGAATATAGCTGTCGCATATGCTTCTGCGGTAAAATCTGAATTATGCGCATATTATGCCATCGCAGATCCGCGGTATCCCTAGTTTCGGCGATCATATGATCACGTGATCACACCGGACGGGTCGACTGCTTTCGTGTAACCCGGAACCATACTAACAAGGCGATTACACAATTAAAAAAAGAATTAAAAATAAATCAAAATATCTTGGTATCCCCCCGCTACTCTCTCGGCCGTAGTTCCCGTAAAAACAAAGACTTTCAGCCTAAATTCTTAAAAAGGAAATTATGACTGAAAAAGAAAAAACAACCCCTCTCCAAAATAGTGAGGAGCATGAAAAATTAGTGCTCGAATGGTAACAAACTCGATAAATTTTTTTTATAGAATTCAAATAAAAAAAATTTTTCCAAGTTTGGTCAGGTGATTGTAAAGATATCTTCTTATTAACTCAGCTCGATCTGTGAAACCAATTACCGGTATTTTTTAAATACAGAAATATTTAATATTTTTTTTTTTGGCAATCCTGCTGCCATGTCTTTAAACGATTCGTATATTACTATACTAGGGTTTCCAACTACTGCCGTTAACCCCATCATTTTTCTACAATTACGGCTCACCTGGCTCCCTATGGTGCCCAGAACTGATCACCTCACCGGCCATTTTTCTCGCCTCGGGAACTCCAACTCACTAAAGCTTATCCTTTGGGTCACTGGATGGTGGTCGGTACCTGGCGCCACAAGTTCATGTAGTATCTTTATCAGACTTAGGCCTTGCATTACGTCTCGTGACTTCGGTTATTCCAAATCGGGTTCTAACTCATTACATTTCACCACCACAGATTTGATAACGGCAACTGCCCAATTAAGTCCGTTCGTAGATTCCTAATCGGCTGGTTTTTCCATCCGGCAACCTTCAATTTGTAATCTGGGAGCATAACTGCTATGCTATCAACCCGCAGGTCTATTTTATTAATAGTATATTTTTAATTTATTATTAATTTTATTATAGTATAACATGTTAATTACAATATAGACCCATATGCTTAGTACCAATTTCATACTTAGCAAAAAAAAAAATTCTTGTTTTATATTTTTGGAATTATTGAAGCTCTTTAAACAGTACCTTTTATTTCTATATATTTTTTTGATAATCAAATTATATAATCTGTTAATCTATACCATCTTAAAAACAGTACCACAAAATTCAAAATATTTTGTGATACAAACATAATTGTCCGAAGTGAAGCAAAGGACCTTTAGTTTCTATTATAAATGAGGACGAAAGCATTTCGGGTTCTAAAACCTAAAATTAAAATTTGAAGACGAAATTGTTTTTGACCTATTTTACTTGAAAGACGAAATTATTTGATACTTTTTTGAATAGACGAAATTATAAGGAATGTATCTATATAAATTTTATTTGCTTTTCCTTATAAAAAATTTTAATATTCTCTAATGAAGACGAAATAGGCCTTTTTCAAAAATCAATTTCGGTGGCATTACTAGTTTCTATGTATCATGATACAAAAGGTACTTTCTTGATGCATCACATATTAAAATATCAAAACTACAACTTACTACTTTCCGTCTGTCCACTCACATGATTTTTAAATTATTTTTAATTGGCCAATTTATGAAATTAATAATAACTTTGATCCACTAGTCCGTTTTGGATGATTTAACTATCAAAATGTTTGTCTCAATGAGATGATTCTAACAAGCCCAAAATTGTTAGGGGAGTGACAAAAATCAGGTGATTTTCTAGGGGGAGGGTAAAAAAAGTTGAAATTATATATAAGAACCTGACTCTATATATATTAAAAAATAGGGGGGTAGGCCTCTGATAAAAAATAATCAGATGATTAATGACACTGCCCTTAAAATCCAATCACAGGATTCCAAGATTGTTCATTACTAAGTAAATTTCTTTACTATTGAATAACTTTTGATTGGCACACCTAAAATTCCTATATGTTCACCCTCGCGTTAGACCTTTCAGGCTTGATCCATCAGGCCATTTTGGATGATTTAACTACCAAAATGTTTGTCTTAGTGAGACGATTCTAACAAGCCCAAAATGATTAAATTCCAATTACAGGATTCAAAAATCAATAAATTATTTAATTAAATTGATTTTTATATATATAATCAATTTGATTAAATGATTGATAAATCTTTATCGATCTTTGGATCCTGTGATTGCAATTTAACAATTTGGGCTTGTCAGAATCGTCTCACTAAGATGAACATTTTGGTGGTTAAACCATCCAAAACAGCCCAGTGGATCAAAAGTTATTCAATAGTAAAGAAATTTACTTAGTGATGAATAATCTTGGGTCCTGTGATTGGATTTTAACGATTTTGGGCTTATTAGAATCATCTTATCGAGATGAACATTTTGATAGTTAAATTATCCAAAATGAACTAGTGGATCAAAAGTTATTATTAATTCCATAAATTAGAACATATATAAAATTTATAGTACAAGAAAACTACAAGAAATAAAATTGAATTTTAGACAAACAATGCTATGCTTTTATCTAGTAAATAGCAAACTTTTTTAATTATTATATTTATATTTATATAAATATTTAGCTCCGGACAAACAATGCTATGCATTTATCTAGTTTATACTATTCAACTTGTATATTAAAACTATTTTGAATCTTTACAGGGTTTTTTCTAGTTTTATTCTATTCATATCCAATAAGAAAAAGTTCAAAGAATAAAGAAGTTAGAAGTTTTAAAATCTACAAAGACAATGCTAGAGTAGTGAAATCCTTTAAAGGCTCTACTAGAATCAACTAACAAAGGCTTTAACAACAATACTAAGTTGATAAAATCATACATATTTTTATAGAACGAGTTTTAGTATTAGTTTCTTGAATATGTTTTCTAGTATTATTTTAATTATATTTTATTGGATTATTGTATTATCTTATTTCATTATATTATTTTATATTATTAACTATAAATGGCTTAGTTAGAAGTACAAGTAACATGGTTAATCATTCTACCATTTCTACTATTTCTACCATTTCTACCATTTCTGCCATTTGTACTATTGTAACTAATAGCTGTAAAAAAATATATAAACCATAGTTTTTCTCCCTTCCTGTACATTAGACTCAGATTCTCCTCCTCCTTCTAACACCTAAAAATAGTTATATCTCTTGAATATTATTATCTAAATAAATAAAATATATCTTTGCTCAATAAATATAATCTTACTATTTAATAAATATAAACTGAACCGCTCTAGTAAAGCAATATTCCACTTCCATACTGTTCATATCTTCTCTGACTCTTACAAGATCCCTGTTGCTATGTGCTGTATTGCAAGTACTATATTGAAGACTATAGTCGCTTGTAACATTTTGGTGTCTCATGGCAGAATCTTCTAAAATAGCTGAAACACTAGAACTTCTTTTTCTTACATCTCTGCAAGGATATTTCTTTGGTTACCTCTTTTCTTCCTTACCTTTCTTCTAATTAAGTGTTTGTTTTTGGTTTTTCTGTCAAATTGAAAGAGATTCGTTCAGAAAGATATACTTGAAGCCTCTTGCATTTGTTGTACTGGTATTTTCCTCGAATTGAAAGAGATTCGTTCAGAAGAGCATACTCGAAGCCTCTGCTTTTGTAGCATTTGCTTGTTTTGAATTAGTAATTTTAGAATGAGATTCGCATTTTATTCTCTTCTTTAACAATTTATAATAGAAACCCCAAACCTGTTTAACTTAAATTTGAAACTATAAAGTTTATTAACTAGCCTCTTAAACCTCTATATGAATAGAGCTTATCAAATTTATTTAAAACAAACTGAAGCATACAACACTAGTTATCCTTCCACTCTTGCTATAGAAGTTCAACAAGTTCTTAATTCTGATCTATCCTGTATCATTTGCTATCTTTTTGTCCAATATTTTCAAGCTTTTCACACTTTCTGGAATCGATACCAACCAGCATACCTTGCTACTAGCTATACTCAACAAACTATTGCCGCCCTTCATACTCTCTAAAAACATAATAATTATA
The DNA here is from genome assembly GCA_003550325.1 of Gigaspora rosea. Taxonomy (NCBI): domain Eukaryota; kingdom Fungi; phylum Glomeromycota; class Glomeromycetes; order Diversisporales; family Gigasporaceae; genus Gigaspora; species Gigaspora rosea. Next base: position 82,164 of record QKWP01000528.1, read on the forward strand.
ATACTCTAGAGCTACTGCTAAAGATATTGTCTTTAGCTATCGATACAATAATCACAATCTTAATCCTACTGAAGTTATTGCTATTCTCTTCTAAGGATATACTCAATTCACTCTACGATCTACTCTATCTCTTAATTTTGAAAGAACCACTTTTAATCTATATATTGAAGGCCTATTGTAGCTACTTCTATCCAACTAGTACAGATAACTGATACCTTTAACAACCCCTTATCTACAGTATCTTATATCCCAGGACCACAATGACGATAATTTTATATTTAATCTTAGGGTGGTGACATATATTACGTAATATAATTTTACTATACCCCCTACCCCCTCCTCCTTATATAAGAGAAATTTGATTGGCTATTATGAACTTCTATATTTAACGTAAGATTTCAGAGTCCCCCTCTACCCTAAAATATTACGTAATATCTGTCACTACCCTTACCCCTGTCCCACAATTTATATATACCCTAGGACCAGAAGAAGTAAATGATTTTGCTAAACCCTCTTATTCTCCTACTTTATTTCCTTATAATAAAAATACTACTTATATCCAATTTCCTCCCTCACTTCAACTACCTACCCCACCTTTTGCTAAAATCCCTCTAGACAATCCATTTTCTCACCAAAATACTCCTTCTAATACAATTTTTCAAAAATATTGATCCTTGTCAACTCATCTTTCGATCCACACCCCTACCATTTGTAGTAACTGAACTCTATATATACTTTTCCTCTTCAATGCCAACACCAAATACTTGTTCTCCAACTAGAGTTTATCCAACCTCAACTTATTGGAGCATACCCAAACCAAGAAATTGCTGAACAAGTACCTTCCGAAAAAGAAATAAATTTAGTAAAAAAAATTTAAAAAAAATAAATCTAGTTGGCATATTAGAGAAATTTGGAGAAATACAAGCAGAAATAAATTATCAAGCCGAAGAACCAGAAGAAAAAGTACACTCAGAACCTGAATCAGAAGAAATTATAGAAAAACAAGAACCTGAAAGAAACATGGCTAAAGATGCTTTGCTTTAACTGCCGCTGCTGAAGCAATGACTACTCTTGCCAATGCCCTTGAACAAAGTGGTGAAAATCATTTATTAAAATTAATTTCTATTGAGGTGACAGAACTTAGGACTCTGTAACATGGCTTGAAGAATTTGAAAGAGCTGCTAAGACTAACTATTAGAGTCCTGCTCAACAATTAGAACTCGCTTGTGCATATATGAAGTACAATGTTCAAGAATGGCTTGCAAGTTTTGAACATGCCCAATCCATTTTTACTATCGTTAATATGATCAAGAAGTTGATGATATACATGTCTATAGTTTCTCCCATCTTTTTAGAAAGAAGTTTAGTACCACTAAACAAAAAGCTACCTGGCAAAAGCAGTTATTCGAAATCAAACAAGGCACAGATATAGTTAATACCTATATATCCACTTTAAACGTTTCAAAGGACAAGTAGATCCCAACAGTATTTCCCTGAAGCTATTATGATTCAATTCGTCATTTAGGGACTATGGCCTGAATATGCTATGAATATCCAAGCTACTGAACCTGCTAACTTGGATGCTGCTATTACCAAAGCTAGGAAATAAGAAACTGATCGGATAATAACCTCTGAACATAATGTTAATAATACCAACCAAGTCATCGAATGTTTTACTGAACAGATTACCAAGCTTAGCATAAATTTCACTGAAAAACAAGCTGCTTTTTCTACTACTACTCCTGCCTATTATACTAACCAGAGTAAGGACCGACCCCAACCTAATACTAGAAATACCACATGCTATTATTGTGGTCAAAAGGGATATTGTATTCGAAATTGTCATGCTCACTACCAGAACAATAAAAGAGATTACCAAGAATACCAATCCATGAAAGAAGCAGTAATTACGCCTCTAGGAATAACCAATCCTATGACCAATTTAGATCCAGAAATAGAAACCAAACCCGAAATAGGAATTATAACTACTCTGCATATAACCGATCCAGAAGCTGAAGTCAGTCCAGTAATAAATACAGAGAAAGCCAAAGCTATCGCTCTTCTAACCAATCTAGGTCTCGCAATCAATTATCTACTCTCTATTCTTATGATATTTATACTCTTGATACTGCCAATAATTACACCTATGAACAATTCGAAACATTCTTGGTTAATGAATCCATTAAAACTGCTCTCGCCAATTATTTGATTGAAGAACCCAAAACTACTTAGATCCAGACACCTATCTATACTACTTCTGTAAAGTGCAATGTCAAACTCAATAGGAAGTCTTACCATGCTATTTATGATTAACAGTGGTACTAATATTAGCATGATTTCTCACCAAGTTGTAAAGGAACTTGGATTAAAAATTGAAGCTCTTTCTTTTAGTTTATTGTCTCAGCTACTAGACCCTCTGTTTGACCTCTAGGCATAATTAAAAACCTGCTCATTAAAATTGAAGGAACTACTATTCTCTTGAATGTCGAAGTAATAAATACTATTGGTTACCATCTTGAATAGGAGCTTTCGGGCGAAATTGTGTCTCATTACACAGACAAATTCAAGGAACCGGAGAAACAGAAACCCATTTGGCAAGTCCCGAGTGGAGAGGTAGCTAGACTTTCGACGGTACCGGGAAAAAGGATCTTAGCAGTGACTGACCAAAAAACTGGACAGGCAAGAGCCCTATGGCAAAGGGAGCCCACCAACCTGGCCGCCGGAGTCGTACCGGAGGAAAAGGTCATATGTTATAGAAGCATGAACCAAGGAAAGGGAGACCTTAGGCATTTAAAGCCTGGCAGACCGATCCTTCCGGGCCATCTGGATTGGTAGTCTGGGATAACTAGGGAAAAGGATCCAAAGAGTGACTGACCGGGTACTGGGGTCTAGTGAACTCCACAAGGGCAGTAGTAGGTAATGGTAGCGATTGCAGGGTAACTCTCTGACTGCAAGTTGTTTGCCTCGGTGAATGCATAAGTTACTGAAAGTGTAGATGAATACCTGTGGGGGACAGGTATTACTCTACCAGGTTTACCACAGGGGCAAATGCCCTCCAATAGGTGTTTGGCTAAAGCCTTAGGGTACTTTTAATAGTGAATTACTCGAAAGGGTATATTGGAAGGAACATGGAACATGGGTAGAAGCCAGAGAGTTTAAATAGGCAATCTCCTAGTTGGGTTGCAGGTATGGCATCTAGTGTAGAACCTTCGGGCGGACTACTTAAATTATACAACCAAAAGTTGTACGTGTGGCTAGTTGTACTCTCGTTATACAAATGTAATATGTGGCACAGTCATATTGACTGGGTCAATCCGTTTGGACCAATAAAGTGCTAGGGTACCTAAGTGGTCACCTTAATATTAAAAAAAAAAAAGTAATAAATACTACTTTTTACTTACTACTTTTAAAAAATGACTAGTAACAAAAAGTAGATGCAAGTTATAGTTGAAAAAATAAAGCTTATACTTTTAGGTAGAACAAAATGAAGATTCATGTACCTACTATCTATGAACACAATTAACCCTTGTCTGTTCAACCTACTACCACCGATAAAAAGGAATTAGAAAAATTTGAACAGGAATATTTAAATCCAAAAAAAGCTTACGTAATAAAAACAAAATCTGATAATTGGACAATAGTCACTCATAGATCCAGACCCAGTGTCTCCTTTACTAACCAGAAATGTGAATGTTACTACTCCTACAACCATCTTTATGCTGACTGTCCTAATAATGGATATTATCATTGCTATTGCTATAGACATCTTGCTACATACTGCTCTAAACAAGCCCCTAAATGAAATGTTTGCAAAACCTGCTCTCAACCTGGACACCTGTATAAGAACTGCCCTAATAACCTATGTTATTAATATAGACAGTACAGATATATTGGTGCTAACTGCCCTCAAATGACCCAGAACCTCGAAAACCAAAAATACCAATGTGGTTGTTAATCTCAAAAAGTAAATGCCAAAGGTTTATCTCACTATTCACCTTTAATGGTTAACTATTGCTGTAAATATAAGGTACCACAAAGACCAGAAGATATCAGACCCTTGGAACAAACCCTGGTTTGCAAAGGAGATTTCTATCAGCCTTTAAACTATGATAACCCTTGAAGTATTGAATTCTTTACTAATAGTAAAGGCTAAGAAACGCTAACAGAATATATGCTCTGTGAAGAGCAATGCATTAGATCCAAGATGATTAAACTTGATTCTATCTGAGAGGATATTTGATTCTGCAACCTAGAATGTTTGTATGCTTATAAAGCTACCAGAATAGAATAGAATCCCAACTACATTAGCAAATTTATGATAGCGTAATCTTACGTAAGATCTTACGAACCGTAATATAGGCAAATATTACGTAATATATTTCAAAATATTTTGAAATATCAAATTTTTGAAATATTATAAAAGTAATTTCGAAATATTTCGAAATATGTTACAAAATATTTCGAACACTTTCAAAATATTTTAGGACTAGAAAACCAAACTGAATCAATAGATCTGTAACCTGGATTATGCATTAGGGAGCTTCCAGAAATCAGCTGATTTCTGGATGGGTGGGTGGGACAGCTGAAGTATCAGATGTAATTCCGGCCAAAATTTCATAATTCCGGCCAAAGTTGCAAAATTATTTTTGACCAAAATTATAGATTTATTAATAATATTTAATAATTAATCACTTTTGATCTACTGGACCAAATTTGATGATTCAACTACCAAAATGATCCTCTTAACGAGAGGATTCTCATAAGCCAAAAATTGTTAAAATCCAATTACAGAATCCTGTGATTGGAATGGATTTGTGTTACTATAAAAGTTCTATAATGTATTAAATAATTACTAGGCTAATGTGTAGCATTATATGTCCGAAGCTCATCTTATGATGTTCATCATATTACATAAACACGTTAATATGCATATGTTTGTAACATTAAAGCACAAATATAGACACGCGTGCAGACAGACAAAAAATTTCCAAATTCCATTTCTGATATTACATTATATATATGCAAGTATATCAAAAAAGTAAAATTTGTCAAGATTTTTACAATTGAAGCACATCAGAAAGGTAATTTTTGTATCACTTTGCATAGACACTTATGAACCGTCGCTACGCTCCGGCTAATAACCCTATTTATAGTAACACAAATTTATTTCGATCTTAGGATCCTGTAATTGGATTTTACCGATTTTGGGCTTGTTAAAATCCTCTCA
>QKWP01000528.1:104657-147204 GCA_003550325.1 Gigaspora rosea
TGAATCATAAGATTTTATAGAATTTTATTAATAAAATTTTATAAAATCTTATTATTCACAAGATCTTACTTATTAATTCTAACTTAAGGGTAGAGTGTATGTAGATCATTTCTATTAATAAACTAGTTACTAAAAATTTTATATTTAATGATAAAGAAAATTTTTATTAAGTAACCATATTAAATTTTTAAATAAAATTGTAGAAGAGGCTTTTCTGATTCTAACGGTGGTTGAATCATTAAAATTGGCCCAGTAGAACCTAAGATAAAGTTGTTTTTATCTTTGCGACCCTATTTTACTTATTGTTTACACATGATTTGATTGGCCAATTTGTGATCACCCCCGCAGAATAGACCCCGCCCCCGCAAAAGTTGATACTATAAAACTTTATCAAATTTTATTCAAAATTAATAAAATTTTTATAATATGTGTATTTTTTTATTACGAACAATTTTTACTTAGTACATAAATACAATTTATATAGTAAAAAAATTAACTTTTATATGTAGCAACTTTTAAATTCGCATAAAAATATTTTTGGTCACTCATTTATTAATAGAAATGATCTACATACCCTCTACCCTTAATACACTAAGTAAACTTGTTTAGAACCTAAAAATATATTAATTTAGCATAATTCTTTTTATTTTGCTTGAAATTTAAAGAATAGATGTATAAATTTTGATTTTTAATCAAAAAAGTCAAATTTAAGCATATTTTCTTCAAATTTCAAGTAAAATAAAAATAATTCTAATAATTTGATGTATTTTAGATGTTGTACAAGTTTACTTAGTGCATAAAGTTAAAATTAATTAATAAAAATTTGTGAATTATAAGATTTTATAGAATTTATTAATAAAAGTCTATAAACTCTTATAATTTACAAAATTTACTAATTAATTCTAACTTAATGCACTAAGTAAACTTGTATTTATTAATTGTTATTTTTGGCTTCGGACATTAACGGTATCTGTTTCCTAGTATTAAAGTAAAAAAATATAAAAAATACTATTAGCTATACTAAGGTATTAAGATAATCTAATTAAAATTTTATATTGTCTATTTATTAAATGTCTATTAGTTCTTGCTATATACTGTATAAACAAATCAGCTAGAATTGCACTCAAAATTCCTTTTGTACATTATGATATTACTATGTAGTTTGGGTTTGGAATTTGGGAATTTTACTTATTTTGGAGCATGACTAAAACCCAAATATAAGTTTGATAGGTTCAAACTTAAAAACAATCAAATTTGCTAATACAAATGCAATATATATAAGTACATTTAACAATATCAATATTAAAATGACAAGGTTTACAAATTAAAAATATTTGCGTATAGCATTATAAGACTATTTTGTATCGCAAAGATCATAAACATCCTTTGAATATTAACTAGCCCTTAAAACCTGTTATATACATATATTACGTTCTAAACAAGTTTATAATCCCAAGTTGTAATATTTTATCAAATAAATTTTTCCATGTCCATTAATATTTTTAATTCGATCTAAAACCCTAACTATCGTTAATTTTTTTTAATAATATATTTTTATATAAAATCAAGATATGCTGTCCAAAGAAAATATGTTTTTATATATTTTTTGTGCTGAACAAGTTTACTTAGTGCATGAAGTTAGAATTAATTAGTAAAATTTTGTAAATCATAAGATTTTATAGATTTTATTAATAAAATTCTATAAAATTCTATAATCCCAAATTTTTATTAATTAATTCTAACTTTATGCACTAAGTAAACATGTTTAGCATTTAAAAATACATTAAATTAGTATAATTGTTTTTATTTTACTTGAAATTTAGATATTAGATATATAATTTTTGATTTTTAATCAAAAAAGTCAAATTTAAGCATCTTTTCTCAAAATTTCAAGTAAAATAAAAACAATCCTACTGATTTAATGTATTTTTAGTTTTTGATTAGTTTATTTAGTGCATGAAGTTAAAATTAATTAGTAAAATTTTGTGAATCATAAGATTTTATAGAATTTTATTAATAAAATTCTATAAAATCTTATAATTCACAAATTTTTTTTTAAATTCGGCAATCCTGCCTTCTGTGTCTGTAGACTTTATTATACAACTGCGTTTGTGTGTACATTTTATTCTACTCTAACAGAAAGCTCACCCGATTTTATCCAAGTGCGACCCGCCTAGCAAAATTTTGCCTCAATTCGGATTCTCAACTTACTAAGAATATAGTCCCTTCTATCACCGGCTGGCACGTGCTAACCATATCAAGATTGCCTTCTTTTTAAACTTTCTTCTCCTAACCTTTCTAGTAGAAAGAGCCTACTACAAGAAAAACTGCAACAAATAAGGAGAAATATATAAAAGGAAAAATAAAATGGGGGAATAACATCTACTACCTAAACGACAAACCAAATTCGACAAGAAAAATAAAATGAAAAGAAAGAAGAAAAAAGCAAAAAGAAAGAAATACATGATAGCACTATTAAAGCCTATGCGAGACTATAAAAATTATATAGTATTGTACAAGGAACCGCCTTATACCATATACTATATGTACATCAAAAGAAAAGAAAAAGAAAAATCTATACGCCTAAATGGATGTTCTAGAAAGAAATTTCATTACGTTATCCCTCCTGACCTCTGACACGTCCTTGTTGTTTATCATGTACGCAGAAACGGACCTCACTCATGACGTCAATTCCAATTTGGAAAGCGCAATCCCAATTTGAAAGGAGTAAACACTGCCGATCTTTTGGAGAGGTAAACCAAAATGCCCACTTTTTGAAATTTCGAAAAGACCAAAGGGACTCAGGGGAGAAAGACCAAACCAAAAGAAGTTTGAAGGAGTTACGTTATATAGAATAACATATCTAACCAAGCCTCTACTTCTATTTTCATATCCATAGAACTTGACAAAGCTCCAGAGTTACTTTACTACATCTTTGCTCAATAGCACCAAAGACCGCCAAGATGCCTCGCTTAAAAGTCTGCATATCTTTTTCATCTCTATTTCAGGCGCAGAACATCCAGTGAATGGACTTTGTACCCGACAGCAGCTTGGTGAAGTTTTGTTGTGTATAGATATGTTAACTATAGAGTTTTCGTAGGTCGGTGTTCTTGAAAAGTTTGGTACGAAGGATCGTCAAAAAGAGTTTTGATTCCTCCATAATTCACAAATTTTTACTAATTAATTCTAACTTTATGCACTAAGTAAACATGTTTAGCATTTAAAAATACATCAAATCGGTATAATTGTTTTTATTTTACTTGAAATTTAGATATTAGATGCATAATTTTTGATTTTTGATCAAAAAAGTCAAATTTAAGCATTTTTCTTCAAATTTCAAATAAAATAAAAACAATTCTGCCAATTTAATGTATGTTTAGTTTTTGAATAAGTTTATTTAGTGCATAAAGTTAAAATTAATTAGTAAAATTTTGTAAATCATAAGATTTTATAGAATTTTATTAATAAAATTTTATAAAATTTTATAATTCACAAATTTTTATTAATTAATTTTAATTTTATATACTAAGTAAATATGTACAGCATTTAAAAATATATCAAATTGGCATAATTGTTTTTATTTTACTAGAGAATCGATGTATAATTTTGAATTTTTGATCAAAAAAGTCAAATTTAAACATCTTTTTCCAAATTTTAAGTAAAATAAAAACAATTTTGCTAATTTAATGTATTTTTTTAGATGCTGAACAAATTTACTTAATGCATTAAGTTAGAATTAATTAGTAAAATTTGGTAAATAATAAAGGATTAAGTAAACTTATTCAGCACCTAAAAATACATTAAATCAGCAGAGTTGTTTTTATTTTACATGAAATTTGGAGAAAAGATAGGTACTTAAATTTGACTTTTTTAATCAAAAATCAAAATTATGCATCTATTCTCTAAATTTCAAGTAAAATAAAAATAATTATGCCGATTTGATGTATTTTTAAATGCTGAACATGTTTACTTAGAGCATAAAGTTAGAATTAATTAATAAAAATTTGTAAACTATAAGATTTTACATATGCTCTGGTTTTTGGAATTTATAAAAAAAGCTTATTTTTTTAAAACTTTAAAGCTAAATAATTTTTGATCTACTGGTCCATTTTAAATGATTTTACTACCAAACTGTTCGTCTCTTTAAGACAATTCTAATGAGCCAAAAATCATAAAAATCCAATCACAAAATCATAAGAAAATGTGCTATCAAATAGGTAACACACCTGAAATTGGTTTAACATAGATCAAACCAATTTCAGGTGCATCACCTATTTGACAGTACATTTTCTCATGACCCTGTGATTGGATTTTTATGATTTTGGGCTTGTTGAAATTGTCTCAAAGAGATGAACATTTTGGTAGTAAAATTATTTAAAATAAACCAGTAGATCAAAAATTATATAGCTTTAAAGTTTTAAAAAAATAAGTTTTTTTTATAAATTCCAAAAATCAGAGCATATGATAAAATTTTATTATTAATAAAATTCTATAAAATCTTATGATTCACAAAATTTTACTAATGAATTCTAACTTCATGCACTAAATAAACTTTTCAGCACCAAAAAATACATATAAATATATTTAAACTTAGACCAATCTACAGACTTTGGACCAGACCCAAACCAAACCATAATTAAATTTAAATTTAATTAAGCAATTTCTCAAGAATTACTAATCCAAATTGGCTAAAATTTTAAATATATTGTAGCCAAATATGGTTTATATTTTTAGAAATTTTTTTATCAAATTTGGATTAGCAATTGTAAAGAAAATCATTGCCAAAGATTAATATAAAATAAAATTTTTATATTTTTAATTATTATTATTAAAAATTTTATATTATTATTTTGGTCAATTTTGATTGGCTAATAATCCTATATTATATAGCACCTAATAATCCCTCTGTCCCCTTTTTTCTAAAAAATCAGGTGATAAATGTCTATACTCTAAACAATTAATTGTAAAAGAATTTGTAAACAATTGTACAGTTTGTGTAGTATATAAACTAGCAGTTCACTCTTTAAAAAACTAATAATTGCTAAAAATTTTTTATCTAGAATACAGAAGAATTCTAAATATCTCTCATATAGGTCATAACTGGATTTTGGCCAATTTTGATCTAATTTGCTAAAAATAACAAAACTATATTTATGAAATAACTTTTGATCCAATGATTAGAATTGAGTGAACTTTTTTGTTAGATATGCCAAAAAAATTTATTAAAATTGAATTATTGAATACCAAAATAATTGCAAAAACTTTTTTTTTGCTTCCAAATTTTAGAGGTTTTTGCTAAAACGCATAAATTATAAGCTCTGTATTAGATATCTGGGTTCTAATACAAATACTATACAGTAGTGTTATCACTTGGACACTTTTTGGACATTTTGGACATTTTTCCAAATTAAAATTACTTAAAATTTTATTAAGATAATCTATTTTAATTTTTTCACCAATGAGTCCAGCACCTAAAAAAATATATAATTATATATATTTTTTAAATTACTTTATTGATTAGTTAAACATGGGACATAGACTTGGACGATTTTGGACAACCTTGGATGTTGGACAAAAAAAAACATAGTATGGACATGTCCAAGTGACAACACTACTACAACACTACTATATAGTGCCTGCTATAAGTATCTGCCTCAATATAACTTCACATGTATTGTATATACAATCTTAAAATTTTCTCATGACAAACAATGATACAAATGCTAATCATACTTAGGGGCATGCCATTTATCACGTGATTAATACCATGGATACATAGGTTAGGGTAGTGATTACGTCTATATATAATATATATAATATATATATTAAATTTTTTTAAATTCAGCAATCCTGCCCTCTGTGTCTGTAGACTTTATTATACGACTGCGTTTGTACATATATTTTACTCTAACAGAAAGCTCACCCGATTTCATCCAAGTGCAACCCGCCTACCAACATTTTGCTTTAATTTGGATTCTCAACTTACTGAGAATATGATCCCTCTTATCACTGGCTAGCACATGCTAACCATATCAAGATTGCCTTCTTTTTAGACTTTTTTCTTCTAACCTTTCTAGTAGAAAGAACCTACTACAAGAAAAACTATAACAAATAAGGAGAAAATATAAAAGGAAAAATAAAATGGGGAAATGCTAACTACTACCTAAATGACAAACCAAAATTCGACAACAAAAATAAAAATGAAAAGAAAGAAGAAAAAAGCAAAAAGAAAGAAATACATGATAGCACTATCAATGCTTGTGCGAGACTATAAAAATTATATAGTATTAGTACAAGGAAACGGCTCATACCATATACTATATGTATATCAAGAAGAAGAAAAAAAAAAGAAAAAATCTATATGCCTAATGGGATGTTCTAGAAAGAAATTTCATTACATCATCCCTTCCGACCTCATCACGTACACAGAAACTAGAGTTCCGCAATTTGATTTGATCTTCAAATATTTGAATCAAATATTTGATCAAATCAAATTCAAATTTGACTATATTTGATTTGATCAAATTCAAATATGGCCATATTTGATTTGATTTGACAAATATTTGATTTTATTTGAAAATTACTATTAAAAATTCAAATTCAAATCAAATTCAAATTCAAATATTTGAATCAAATCAAATTCAAATCAGTGTCAATTTTAATTGATTCAATATTTGATTTAATTTGAATTTGAGTAACCCTAACAGAAACAGACCTCACTCGTGACGTCGATTCCAATTCAGAAGGCACTATCCTAATTTGGAAGGAGTAAACACTGCCGATCTTTTTGGAGGGGGTAAACCGAAATGCCTACTTTTTGAAATTTCAAAAAGACCAAAGGAGCTCAGGGAAAGTACCAAACTTGAAGGAGTTTGAAAGAGTTACGTTATATAGAATAACATATCTAACCAAGCCTCTACTTCTATTTTCATATCCATAAAACTTGACAAAGCTCCAGAGTTTCTCTACTACGTCTTTGCTTAATAGTAAAAAGCCTGCCAAGGTGCCTCGCTTAAAAGTTTGCAAATCTTTTTCAACTCTATTTCAGGCGCAGAACATCCAGTGAATAAACTTTGTATCCGATAGTAGCTTGGTGAAGTTTTGTTGTGTATAGATATGTTAACTATAAAGTTTTCGTAGATTGGTGTTCTTGAAAAATTTGGTACGAAGGATCATCAGAAAGAGTTTGTTTTTGACTGCATTAAATGATATGAATATATATATTAAGTTATAGAAAAAATGTGCTTGTCACCGGCGGTGACAGTAACCAGATTAGGGTTAGGGTTAGATTTAGAGTGAGAAGAAGGTTTATTATATAATAAAACACCTTAAGAAGCATTTTTAGCTAGAAAAAAATATTGGTTTCATAGGCACAATTTGAAGTTATTGCGGTTAGTAATTTTTCGAATGTTTTTGTCATACCTAATCTAGCAATTTGATTGGCTTGAAACTGTAACCATGGTTACAAATACAGTCGCACTCCCATATAGTCACCTCCCTCATAGTCACATTTCCTATTTAATCATTTAAAAGTTTGGTCCCGATTATATTTATATTAAATTTCTTTCTATAACATCACAATTACTATATAAGCACTATCGCCAAATTTTACAAACAAATATAAATAATTTATTTCTATAAAAGCACAATTTTCTATAAAATCACAATTTTAAATTTTAAAACTTTTTAAATAATAACAATTGTCTATAATATCACATTTTTAATAGTGAATTTACTAACAGTATAACAAAAAATTCGTAAGATTTAATCAAATTTCAACATCGATTTTCTCGATAACCAATAATTAAAATGGTCTCAAATTTTTACTATAGATAGAATTAATATTCCTTTATACTATATTAAAATTTTAGCTTAATTGGATCGATATTTCTTGAGAAATCGATTGTAAACGATAGTCTATTTTTTTTAAAAAATTAATTATAGTATACAAGCAATATCATAAGAACTAACAATCCAATTTAGCTGAAATTTTAGTATATTATAAAGGAATATAGCTATTGTCTATAGTAAAAATTTGAGCCTTTTTTAATTATAGGTTATCGAGAAAATTGATGCCAAAGTTTGATTAAGTCTTACGAATTTTATATGTTCTAAAAAATTTGTAAGACTTAATCAACTTTGTCATCAATTTTCTCGATAACCATTAATTCAAAAAGGCTAAAATTAATATCATATATATTATCGATATTACTCTATAATATATTAAAATTTCAGCTAAATTGGATGGTTAGTTCTTGAGATATTGCTAGTATATGATAATCAATTTTTTTAAAAAAATTAACTATCGTTTACAAGCGATTTCTCAAGAAATATTGATCCAATTCAGCTGAAATTTTAATATATTATAAATAAATATGGATATTATATGTGATAAAAATTTGAGCCTTTTATAATTATTGCTTATCGAGAAAATCGATGTTGAAGTTTGATTAAATCTTACGAATTTTATAATTCTATATATTTACTATAATTTATTTTTATATAAAAGTGATTTTATAGAAAAAATTTATATTGTCATATCTCTACATAGTTACCAGATTTCTGAGTCCTGGGGGTGTGATTATATTGTAGTGCGACTGTAGATTCGCCCTAAATTATATATGGTATAATATATATATAATATATATATATTATTTAATATTAAGTAACTTCTTTTCTACTAGTCCGTTTTGGATGATTTTACTACCAAAATGCTCGTCTCAATAAGACGATTCTAACAAGCCCAAAATCATTAAAACCCAATTATAGGGTCACAAGATCATTAAGGTTTTGTATTATTATATATATAAATTTTAATATATACTATGGTTTTTGCTATTTGCACCATGGATTTTGTATAACATTGGATCATCAATTAACCTTTTCTATTTGCACCATGGTATGGTTACACAAAAATTGAAAAATCTTATTTTGCACCCCTACATGTTGTTAATTTACAAAAAAAGATGAGTTTTTATTGGTACAACATGAAATAGTTCAAGGTTATACAAATTTGTAAAAATCTGGCCCGCATTATGTTAAGGCCTTAAAAAATTAGGGTAAGGGTTGGCCCGCATTATAAAATTAGTGTTAGAAGTTAGCAGGCCTACTAGATTAGATTACCAAAATAAGACTTGTATAATGTTATACAACATTAACAACGCGAATAACTGTTAATCTACAAAAAAAGGCAGTTTTTATTGGTGCAACATGAAAATAGCCCAAGGTTGCACAAAATTGTGAAAATCTAGCCCGCATTATGTTAAGGCCTTAAAAAATTAGTGTAAGGGTTGGGCTGAATTATGAAATTAGAGTTAGGGTTGGCCCGCATTATAAAATTAGGTTAGCAGGCCTACTAGATTACCAAAACAAGATTTATGTAACATTACACAATATTAACAGCGCAAATAACTGTTAATTTACAAAAAAAGGTGAATTTTTATTGGTGCAACATATATTACTATGGTGCAAATAGAAAAGGTTGATTGATGATCTAATATTATACGAAATCCATGGTGCAAATAGCAAAAACCATGGTGTAAATACAGTACCCTATATATATATGGGGTCTGTTCCTTGAAAATGACCTTACGGGACATAGTAAATCATATAATCAAAACTTGATTTTCAAAGAACAGACCCTATATAATAATGCAAAACCTTAGCGATCTTATGACCCTGTGATTGGATTTTAATGATTTTGGGCTTGTTAGAATCGTCTCATTGAGACGAACATTTTGGTAGTAAAATCATCCAAATCGGACCAGAAGATCGAATGTTATTTAATATTATATATATTTATATAGAGTTTGCTATTTATCGTCACTGGTGATTATCACCAGTGTAATACAACTTAGTAAACAGGTAATGATCGATATCACGTGAGTAGACAATCGAATATTGCCAAAACAATTGATCGACTTATCAAAATTACTTATGGATCAATACAAGGGCCTTCTGCGCATTAGTAAAAAGGTTTTCTAGCAAAATTTTGAAATATATAGTACCTTTTAACCCTAACCCTAACCCTAACCCTGACCCTAACCCTAACCCTAACAATGAAATTACAGTACACCAATATGGTATAGGCGACAGAATTTGTAGGACACTAACCCTAACGAAGGTCAATGTGATGAAATTACAGTAGATCAATGTAGTATAAGCGACAGAATTTGTATAACATACTAATTTAGTGAACTAACTCTAACGATAAACTTACAGTAATGATAAACTTACAGTAATGATAAACTTACAGTAACGATAAACTTACAGTAACGATAAACTTACAGTAATGATAAAATTATAGTAACGATGTAATTATAGTAACGATGAATCAATAAATTACAGTAGATCAATATGTATGAGTGACAGAATTTGTATCACATACTAATTTAGAGAACAATAAATTTTACAATCACAAGCGCAAGGAAATTGGATTAATTAAAGCATGCAAGATATACAGAAATCTGTAAGATCTTTATTTTTGGCTTAATTTAATGATTTTCTTTGTTGGCTATATCAGCCTTATGTTGAGCATATCCACGAATATTATGACCTTTACCAGAACAATAGCTGCATGTTCTTTGTTCACAATTGGAATGTTGTTTAGCAATTTCTTTATCTTCTTCAATATATGATTTCAATCGTTTAGGAGGACGACCTCTTGGCTTGTGATATTCTGGGTTAGAAACTTCGGTTATATTACAATGAGAACCTGAGTCAATTAGAGGTTGTCGGTTTTTGGATACAATTTCACTGGTAGTGGCATTTGTTTGCATATTTTCAATTTGTATACTACGAGTCTCTTGTATACCCAAACCAGTATTGCGACGATATTTTGTTATAAATTGGGCCAAAACCCTGACTAATTTTGCTGCAACTCCTTCTGCTACTGCAATTTGAACACTGGTCTTGGCTAGTGACATCGTAGTACCAAATTGAACCTTTTTGTCAATGCATTCTTTAATAGTTAGCGTATATACATTAGCAGTTCGAATTTGATGAATATGGTATAATGGAGTAGATGTGTAAGTTTTGATTCCTTGAGATATCGTGACATACTCTATTTCAGATGGAATCAATTTAAACCAACGAGTATGAATAAGCCCCAAATGAAAAATTGCATTAGGTGATTGAATAAAAATTCGATATTGATGACGGCATGGCATTTCCAAATTTATTATTTGCATACATGTACAAAGCAACGTCGAATCCTTAAAAACCACAACATAATGTGATTTGGATGTCGAAGTCGCTGCAACATAAAAAACCTTCCAAATTTCTTCTACTTTATCAGTTGATATACCTGATAAAAGTTCTTTTAATTGAATTTGAGGTACATCATAAAGATGTTCAATTGCACGATCAGCTTCAATATTGGACTCGTTAACCTATTCATAAAATTTAGTATCTGTTAGTATTTATTCAGTAAAATACAAGTTAAATTCGATACTTGCTTGTTCAATTGTAGTTAAAATTCCCTGGTATAACAATGACTGGTTCATTTGGGCTCGTTGAAGTGAAAGCGGAATGGGTGTCAAATATTCAGCCAGTACCAAATCAATAGCTTTGAAAATGGTATTATAAGTAGATGGCAGGCCAGATGATGGATTACATCCGTAATAATCTCTAATTCGATTATAGCTGGCTTCTTTTTCTAATTCTTGTTCGATCGCTTGTACTAGTTCCTTTAATAAAGTACCTCGATTGACATGATTCTTAAGAACACTATTTATTGATTCAACCCTTTGTGTTGACTCAGCACTAGCTATAAACACTTTTAAAACAGCATATCTTGCCCAAGCCTCACGGCATGGATAAAGCTTTGTTTCAAGATAGGAGTGACAGGGTTCGTACTTTGTAAGCATGTGCTGGTATTTTAATTCAAAAAGATCTTCAGTGCAGCTATTTCTCATATGATAAAAATCTTCAACAAAGTTTCTAGCCATATTACCATTAAGTTTCGATTTGGCTTTCTTTTTAATATTTTCGCTAATATGATAGATATACAAAAAATGGCGTGTTTGTTGGTATACGACCTGAACAGCTGCGATCATTGCTGGGTCTCCATCAGTAAACAAAACAACAGGAAACAAGTTATTGGTAGCTTCCAATGTACATCGCAATATCCGATCATAGTCAGCTTGCGTTTCATACTTTGTTAAGGCTTGTGCAAGGATTCTCGATTTGAAATTATTATCGATTCCAATAAATAGGCTAAGAGCCATTTCATACCGATTTGTTTTGGCTGTATTGTCATGAATAATAACATTATGAAACTTTGGCCAGAGTTCATTTTTTTGTTGACTACTCATTCAAAATAAACCCATTAATTTATTAGATTTACCCTTTATACGCAGAATAACTACATATTCTTGATCTTGTTCTTTCAAATTAAGAAGATGTTGCAACATCGTAGCAGTATCGGATTCATCATGAATCCTTACACCTCGAAATTTACTGATAGCATTATACAGGTTCTTCTTTTTTATTTCAAATTGGGGAAACTCTTTTACAAGAAGATCCAATTGTTGACTAGCACTTAGCTGACCAACAATGATATAGGTCTCAATTCTGTCTAAAATCGATGGTGGAAATTGCAAATGTTTTGGAGCCAGCTCTATAGTATTCGGATCACAGATATGGTTGTGTTCATCTACTATGCTGGTAATATTTATAACTTTCGCACGTTTACCAAAATAGAAGCGAACTAGCCATGGACAATTGGTTTTACCGGAAACATCATCACAATGTACATCAATATCCTCGACTTTTTTTGGTCTGTTCACACCTGATTTCCAACAAGCATAATCACGGCATCGAATGATTGACTTATTAACTGGATCAAGATCTTTGCGGCACTTAATAGCCACAAAGCCGTGTTGCTTTGAATAAGCATTAACTACACATTGTACAGTGTCCCAGTTGTTAAAAGGATTCCCTACTTGTAATTTTAATTCAGTTGTATCATATTGAATTATTTGATTGACGTCAGCAATTACACTACTATCAAGCCCAGAACCCTCGTTAGGGCAGTGTCATTAATCACCTGTTTATTTTTTATCAGAGGCCTACCACCCTCCCTCTTCCTTAATATATAAATAGTCAGGTTCTTATATATAATTTTAACTTTTTTTACCTCCTTCCCCCCTAAAAAATCACTTGATTTTTGTTACTCCCTTACTAACAGGCCCGGAACTTACAAGACTAGGCAAATTATTGTCTATTTCAAATAGCTCAAAATCCAAAGAACCAGACAAAGTACTATTATGCTCCGGATTCACAAGACAAGGCGATGATTCAACATCTACAGAACTACACAATTTGGAATTCACAGAACCAGGCACAAGATCAGGCGACAATTCAACATCCACAAAACTACATAACACAGAATTCACAAGACCAGGAAAAATGCTATTATACTCTGGGTTCACAGAACCAGGCGAAAATTCAACATGACCAGGTGACAATTCAACATGACCAGGCGGCAATTCAACATGACCAGGCGACAATTCAACATGACCAGGTGGCTGACCAGGCGGCAATTCAACATTCACAGAACTACATAATTCGGAATTCACAAAACCAGGCATCATGGATTTCAAAGTTACAGAACCAGACGGAAACTCAAAGCTATTGGTACCAAAAACAGTTCCAAACTCAGAACCAAGAACACCAGGAAAAAGACTTTCTAGCTCATAATTTGTAGGACCAGGAAAGTTTTTCTTGAAAATTACTCGCTTCCCTTTTTCCATTCGTTAATGCGTAAAGAAAGAAAAGGCCTAGTTGGTATCTTTTGATAACAAAAGAACCACTTAAAGTAAGTTATATTGTTGCATCTTGAATTTCTGGTTGAAATTAATAGTAGCTAATAGCAAATAAAAGCCTTAAATACCTTGAAATTCAATGAAGGAAGGCAAAGGATCTAACGAGAAAGAGATTAAGGTTGGTTGAATGTTGCAACTCTAAAAGTGTCACTTAAGATAAGTAAGAAAAGTCTACCTTTTCTTTTGTTAGGATTAGTGCTCCTATGTTCGGTTCGGGTTCGGTCCGGTTCGGATCCGATCCGGGATCGAACCGAACTCGAACTCTAAATTTTGCTAGTTTCAAACTTCGAACCAGACTCAAACTCAGTTAAGAGTTCGGTTCGGTTCGGTCCAAAGTTTGTCAAACTAGTTTGAAGTTCGAATATTTATACTAGTATTCAGATTAGTGTTACGAATCGGGCAAAAAATCATAATCGATTAGTTAGGCCGTGCAAACAAATATAATTGTTTCTCGTAACCCGGCCGGTGCCTTTTTTGAAAAAATTAAAATTTTATTTTATATATATATTATATATATAAAATTTTTAAGGAAATTTTAATTTGGTGCACCATGCACCGTGATGCACCCTAATTACGGGTATAAATAGTGATTATCAACTGATTGAATCAGTTGAATTTTTTTTTAATTTTTTTGTTTCAACGCGTTTAGTTATTAATATATTTTTTTTTTTGTGACACTTCACTTGAGTTGGTGTCGTCGTCGTTACCGGAGCCGTCATTTGGAATTGGTGCCATAGTTTCGTTTCGTTATTGGTGTCTTGGCGAATTGTGTGTCGCCATTGTTGTTGGCTGTTGGTGGGAATTTGTGTCTTTATCGAGTACGTCGTTTAGGTGTCGTTTCTTGTATGTTGGCAATGACAGCCTTACTCCTAGTTTTGTTGCTGGCGCGTCATTTTATGACAATGTTGGCTAATGACAAGGTAGGAGGTTAGAGTATTGTTCTTGATTTCTTGTTCATGAATACATACTGACAGTTCTTTTTTTTTTCTAGGACGTTCATGAAAATTGTGGGCAATTGTCTTGGTATTTGGGGCGTATGCTTTAATTTTTTTGTCTTGCTTTTTCGATTCGTGAATGTGTTACTAACACTTGTTTCTTTTTTTTAAGGATTGCTAGGCTTCTTGGAACCTGTTAGGCGTTTGTTTGAAAATTCTGGAGAGTATGATTTTGTAGATACGTTGTTCTTGTTTTTTTTCTTGCTTCTGAACGCGTTACTAACGCTTTTTTTTTTTTTCTTGTTTCTAGGTCCTTTAGGGTGTTTTTGAACTTTCTTGGGATGCATGTCTTGCAAGTCCGGGACGTATGGTTTTATTTTTTTCGTTGTTGCTTTTGTCTTGTGAATGCATTACTAACGCTTTTCATTTTTTTGTTAGATCGGTCTTGAGAACTGTTTTGTGGCCACCATTCTTCGCCGTTCTTTGGATATGCTAGGTTCGTATGTTTTCCTCTTTTGTTTTTATTTTGATTGTTTTGCTTTTACTAACACCTTTTTGATGCCATTACATAATGCTCTCGTCGTTGGCATCATCATTCTTGGAGTGATAAAAACGTTTTAATTGTAGTATCAGCATTATTAGATAGTGAATTACTTTTGTAGCTATCGCCGCCGTTATTGGAGTGTGGAAAACTTAGCATTGTTGATTTCGTGTTATTGTTGGTGGTCGCCGTAGTACAGCATTTTTATTGTTGGATTCATCGTTTTTGCTGTCAGTTGGGGTTAGGGTTTTTGAATTTCTTCGCGTTTAGGGTTAGGGTGTCTTGGTTTTGGTTATATAGTTTTATTGGGTGGGTTTTATTAGGAGGCTGCGATCGGGTAGTTGAATTTTAAGGTTAGGGTTGCGGTTTAAGGTTAGAGTAAGGATACGGACACGGGTTATAGGTTAGGGTAAGGTTTTGGACAGAATTAGTGGTAAGCGATGATATTCGTTACTAGAAACATTTATACTATGTATATTACGCACATAAATATGATACAATAATTAAATAACTATGATATAATAAATACTGTACATAAAACTATTATAATATAATATAATAAAATAAATAAAACTTACCGGTAAATTATATAAATCGATCATGCAATATCATTCGTCGCAACTAATCGATTAATCGATTTTCGATTCATATCACTAATTCGGATTTCAAACTAGTTTGACAAACTTCGGACCAAACCCGGACCGAACTCGAACTTGACTAAAAAGTTCGAAACAAAAAGTTCGAGTTCGGTTCGAAAATCGAACCGGATTCAAACTTGACAAAAGTCCAGTTCGGTCCGATCCGATAGGAGCCCTAGTTAGAATAAATAACAAATAAAAGCAAACATACCCCAACGTAACAGACAAAAGTTAAAGTGAATATTGTTATTGTAATTTTTGATTATCAATAACTGATAATGCATTAACACGTGATATACGATTACCCGTTATTACATAATACTGGTGATAATCACTAGTGGTAATAAATAGTAATATTTTATTTATATAATATATTATAAATATTAGTCGTTATATTAACCAATCAGAATTGAGATTAGGGTGATCACACCATACATGGATGGGGTGGCCATTAAGTAAAAAATATTACTTGATAAATGGCATGCCCCTTACCATTTGTAGGCAATATATCCATTTACTAGGGCAATGTTCTTTGCCCAAATTCTAAACTTTTAAATGCCTTTTTCGCTACATAAGCAATATGAAAACATTTTTTTGTACTATCATTTCAAAGGTCCGAAGCTTGAGTTGGTGCATAGTAAAGATTGTAAGCTATAGTAAGTCTACTGTGCTTTATTGGATAAAAAAATGGAGGAAAACAAAAAATTGAAATGATAAACAAAAACCTGGTCGAAATCAAATCACTACTTCGTAGCAAGATGCAAAGATCCTTAAGCTTGCAAGTGACAAAGAAAATGTAACAGCCATTGAAATACAACAAGAAATGGAAAAACAGAATATTAGTATTAGTATACGTACTATTCAAAAGTATTTATGTGAAGGTGGGGCAAAATATATAGCGAAACTTTTCAAACCACTTTTTATAGAGAAGCACAAAGAGAAACAGCTAAAATGGGCAAAAGATCATTAGGATTTTAACTAAGACCAGGTAATATTTACAAATGAAAGTACGTTTCATTTAAATTAATTGTATTCAAGAACCTGGTAGTGGTTTAGGTGGCATAAATTATTAGCAGTTTGTAAAGCATCTGTTGAAGCTCAACATGTGAGATTGTTTTTTGTCTTCGAGCTTTGGCAAGCTGATTTATTTTCAGCACAACTTGAATGCCAAATATAGCTGCCTTTCTCTAATCTAAATCTCTTTAAACTGAACACTATTAATCTTTCACTAAACTGAACAAAATCTTCTAGAACATTTGTAAATTTTATTATAAAGTTCAAATAAGCTATATATAACTCTTTGAAAACTGAACTTTTTCAAATTTTGACATAGTAAAAAAAAGCAGACCCAGCAGTTCGAATTAGAGAAAGTTGACTGTATATAGTTAAAATATATGAACAAGGTCTCTTTTCATCTGCTAAGCTTCTTTTTGGTGCTAATTTAGATAGATGGATTTTGAAAAAAGGCAATAATTTGAAGCATTGTGCAACTTTGTCAAAGAATTGAAAAGAAGAAAACAACATCAAGGTTCTTTCATGGCTATCTGTTTCTCCCAACCAAAATCCTATTAAAAATGTTTGAAAATGTTAAAAATTAAAATAGCAAAAAAAAATTAGAACTCTTGCAGGATTAAAATCTTGTTTAGTAAAAGAGTTGAATGCATTAACTCATGAACTTGCTATTAAATTAGGCTGTAGTATGAAAAGGCAGGTTGAGGCTTTAATTGAAGCCAATAGGGATTACACAATGTATTAGTAGTTTAAACAAATCATGTATTTTTTAATAAAAAAAAAATAAAGTTTTATCTTGCATCTCTTTGTGTTACAAGGGTTGGATACTTACAGCGGGCACTATAACAATCAAGGAACATGTCCAACTGAGTACAATTACTTATAGACAGTATTTGAAATTCAATTTTTAAATTAGTTGTAGGCTGCAACTAAATAAAAAAATAGTTGCGAATTATAAGAATTTATAAAAATTTAGTTGTGCATATAAGCATTTAATTAAAATTTATAAATAAAATTTGCAAATTTATATATAAAATTTGCAAATTTATATATAAAATTTGTATATGCACTTCAGATTTTGGTTGCAGAAATTTAAAACTTGTTGTAATCCACAGACTCCACAACCCAATTTTAGGCACTACTTATAGATCAAATGAGTTGACTCATCCAATTTTATATATAAAATTATACAAAAAAATTATTTAAATTGAATTTATTTAAAAGCATATATATAAAGGTTTCTTTAAATTTTAAATATATAGTATATTCTTTGGTATTTAATACTTTTTTGTTTAAAGTTTAGTTTTTAATTTTAAACAGGAGATGGGAATTTTCTATTAAAGTTTATTAATTCTTTACTATGTTTTTTAAGTCAAATAAGTGGCTTACTCTATATAATAATATGATTAGTTAAAATAATCTTTTAAAAATATAAAAAATACTATTAAGTAAAGGCATTTTGTACCCTAATTGAAAGTTGAAAAAAAGGTTCTTCTGATTCTAATGGTAGTTAAATTATTAAATTGGCTTGGTAGAACCCAAAATACTTGGAGTTAAAGAAGAAAACATTAAGATCTGCAAATTTACTATTATACAAAGTATAATACTTTGTATAATAGTGAATTTGTAAATTCTTATATTCTCTTTTTTGACTTAAGTATCTTGGGTTCTACCAAGCCAATTTTGATGATTTAACTATTACTGTTTTCCTCTTCTATAATCATGCAGTCTGTATCATACAAATTGTGTGATTGTAAGAAGGTTTTTATTATGATATGCTTATAAAAAGCTATTTTTTTATAATTTTATTAATAAAGTAGTTGCGGATTTTAGTATGATTATAAAAAGATTTTACTATAATGTGATTATAGAGGAGGTGACTATATAGGAGGAAGACAGTATTAGAATCAAAAGAACCTTCTCTTTAACTTTCAATTAGAATACAAGAAGCCTTTACTTAATAGCATTTTTCATATTTTTAAAAGATTATTTTAATTAATCATATAGGGCAGTTTCAACTAAAACAAGGCCTATAGCATTTTTTGCAAAAACAAGTTAACTATACCATTATATAAAGCAGGAATTCTTCTATGTAATTTAATATTTAAAGCATTGATTTTAAAGAGTATGCCATAGTAGTTATGAGTATACTACCATGATATGCCAAAAGTGGCATGTTATAGAGTATGTTTTAAAAAAAATAAATATAGAGCATGCTATTTATATATACCGTATTGTCACGAAATATGCACAGGGATGAAATTACGATTTTTAGCCTAAATTAAGCTTAATTCAGGCCAATTCTAAATATAATTAATATATACATATGGGAGTGAGTCAGTAGAAAAGGGACAAATTTATTAGATAAATTTGTCTCTTTTCTACCAACTCACCCCCATATGTCTATTGTTAGAAATTTTTGAAATAGTAGATAGTCAACAAATATAAAATATAAACAAGATTGTTGAAAAATTTCAAAATTTGTAAATTTTGAATGAGTTGGTATAATAGTGTGCCATCGGCATGCCAGAATAGCATACTGGTATAAAAATTGTTAAATGGCATGCTCTATAGCATACTAAATTTTTTTGCTATGCTACAATCTCTAATACTTCTCTAATTGATTTACATAATAAAATTTTTGCTAATACTGTATCTACTTTTAAAATCCTATATACAATTAAATATAATCTAAAATTAGAATTTGGATATTCAATTGTTAATTTTTACTTCAGAGTTATAAAAAAGATTAAAGAATATAGTAAAGAATTAA
Organism: Gigaspora rosea; assembly: GCA_003550325.1. Taxonomy (NCBI): domain Eukaryota; kingdom Fungi; phylum Glomeromycota; class Glomeromycetes; order Diversisporales; family Gigasporaceae; genus Gigaspora; species Gigaspora rosea. The sequence continues at coordinate 124,382 of QKWP01000528.1, forward strand.
TTAACTTTTAGTAAAAACTTCTCATCACCTGCTTAAAATTAAAAACTAAAACTTTAAACAAAAAAGTATTAAATACCAAAGAATATATATTTAAAATTTAAAGAAACTTATATATATATGCTTTTAAATAAATTCAATTTAAATGGTTTTTTTGTATTAATTTACATATAAAATTGGGTGTATTAACTCATTTAATTTATAAGTAACTATATTCTAAGCAATTATATATAAATATATTCCTTGACTAATAAATTTGTATTTGTTTAAAACTAGAAAAACAGATACTAGTTGTATTTAAAATCAAAAATAAACATTAGGCTGATTTGTAGCAATCTCTATAGCTAATTGGCTAACATATGCACACATAACTAGAATCCAATACAATACAAAATTATTTCTATTGCTATTCTATAAAGTCCTTGCTACATTTCAAACAATTAAATTATACCTAAATATATTTATTATACAAATAAATCTTATTAATTTTCTTATATTCTCAATAAAGAGAGTTTAATTGGTAGATTGCAATTAAAAAAAACAAAAAATGATAAATTTTATAATAAACAAAATCAAAAATTCATATATTTTTTTTATAGTGTAGGAATAGGGCTTGCTTATATATAAAAGTAATTTTTTTATTAAATAATTTTTTTCTTGTTGCTTAATTGAAAGTTGCAGAGCTAATTCTTGTAATTCTAATAGTAGTAAAATTATGTTGATAGATTATAAGTTACAAATATTTTTCAATCATTTACTATAGAGTTTTTTTTATAAATTGATCACATGGTATTCTACTTACTATATAAAGTAACTAGTCACATACCTGCTGATTTTTACTATAAAATTTGTACCCTTTAAGGGGAGTAACAAAAATCAGGTGATTTTTTAGGGGGGGAGGGAGGTAAAAAAAGTTGAAATTATATATAAGAACCTGACTATTTATATATTAAGAAAAAGGGAGGGGAGTAGGCCTCTGATAAAAAATAATCAGGTGATTAATGACACTGCCCTAACTGCAAACTATTAATTAAATATGTGTGCTATATTAGAGAATACTTTAGTAGGTTTTTGTGAACTAAGATGCTTATATTAAAAAAACTAATTGAAGTCACATTTTTCCTTTTATATAGGCCGCTATCAATAGAAATCAGACAAATTAACATTCTAAAAAAAATAATACTATAAATTTACAGCTCATAGCTTAATGAAATTTGAAGCTATTATTATTATATAATAGTTAAAAGAAAGCTTAAAATCTAAACTTTCTTTTAATTACTAAATAATATTAATAGCTTCAAAATTCACCAAGCTATGGGCTGTAAGGGAGCTGCCGTAAATCAGATGATTTCCATTTCTTAAGGGGCTACCCCATCCACCCACACCTGACACTTTATTAGCCAATCAAATTGCGCAAATATTTATATATTAATTAATTGATAATCCATCTGTCAACTGGAGAATGGCGAAATATGGTGCTCTTCCATATAAAATTTTTTACTTACTAAGTTAATGATACATGTCCACTAATTGAAAGTTGTAGAGCTCGTCGAGACGCATCTAACGGTAGTTAGATCATCCAAATAGGCCAGTGGATGGCGAGATAACATCAAAAAACGATAGGCTGACTATATAAAATTTCGTGACGCAGATTACATATGAAAATCATTATAGACAAAATGAGCCGTGCCTCCATCTAAATATTTTTTCTTACTAAGTTAACGGTACATTCCATTAATTGAAAGTTGTAGAGCTCGTCGAGACGTATCTAATAGTGGTTAGATCATCCAAATCGGCCTAGTGAATGGCGAGATATCGTCGAAAAACGATTGGCTGGCTATATGAGATTTTATATAGTTGTCCAATCGTTTTGCGACAATATCTCGCCATCTACTGGGCCAATTTGGATGACCTAACCACCATTAGATGCGTTTCGACGAGCTCTACAACTTTCAATTAGTGTTCATGTACCATTAACTTAGTAAGAAAAACCATTTCAATGAAGGCACGCAACATTTCGCCTATAGTGATTTTCATATGTAATTTGCGTCACAGAATTTTATATAGTTGGCCAATCGTTTTTTGATGATATCTCGCCATCCACTGGGCCGATTTGGATGATCATGTATCGTTAACTTAGTAAGTAAAAAATTTTATATGGAAGAACGCCACATTTCGCCATTCTCCAGTTGATAGATGGATTATTAATTAATAAAAAAATTATATTATATAACTTTTGATCTACTAGACCATTTTAAATGATTTAACTACCAAAATGATCCTCTCAAAGAGAGGATTCTAGCAAGTCCAAAATTACCAAAATCCTATCAAAGGATCCTAAAATCAATCTAGATTTATATTATTATATAGTATTTATTAAAATATTATATAATATTTATAATAATACAAATCAATATCGATCTTATGATCTAGTAATTGGATTTTAATGATTTTAGGCTTGCTAGAATCCTCTCTTTGAAAGGAACATTTTGGTAGTTAAATCATCCAAATTGGTCTAGTAGGTCAAAAGTTATTTAATATTAAATTTACATATAAATTTATAATTTTAATTAAAAATTTTTTATAATTTGGGCTGGATTTTGGTAATTCCGGCCAGAATTACACCTGATACTTTGGCTACCCCACCCACTCACCCAAAAATCAGGTGATAAAAGTCAGCTCCCTAAAATTAAGACATTAATTTTTTTCAGAATATTAATCTAACTAATTTTTATTGATGACAGCCCATATGATTAAATTAAGAATTTATAGCACAAATCATCAAGAAACTAATTGTACTATAGCTATCAATAAAGATAATAAACAGGTGTTCAAAGCACTTCTAGTCATAAGACTTAGGGAGCTATCGTAAATCAGGTGATTTACATCTCTTAAGGGGCTACACTCACCCACCCACACCTGACACCTTATTAGCCAATCAAATTGCACAAAAAATTTATATATTAATTAATAAAAAACTTTGATATTATGTAACTTTTGATCTACCAAACCATTTTAGATAATTTAATTACCAAAATGATTCTCTCAAAGAGAGGATTCTAACAAGCCCAAAACTATTAAAATCCAATTACTAGATCGTAAAATCAGTCTAGATTTATATAATATTATATAGTATATTAAAATATAATAATATTTATAGACAAATCCATATTGATATTACGATCTAGTAATTGGAATTTAATGATTTTAGATTTGTTATAATCCACTTTTTGACAGGATTATTTTTGTAGTTAAATTATCTAAATTGGTCAAGTAGATCAAAAGTTATTTAATATTAAATTTATATATAAATTTATAATTTTGGCCAGAATTTGATAATTCTAGCCAAAATTACACCTGATACATTGGCTAACCCACCCACTCACCAAAAAATCACCTGATTTCTGTCAGCTCCCTTAGTAGAATGTGCTAATAGAACCTTAGAGCAAAAGCTAAATAAATAGAAAAAAACTACTAGCTAGTCATTTGGTTTGAGGTTTATTGTAATTGCTATAAACAATTTATAATATAAATTATATAAAAAAAAATTTCTATGTATTGGTTTATAGAAACAAGCCTTGTAGTAATTGTACTCTGGTAAATGAACTTTATAAAAATAATATTTTTAACAAAAAAAAGATACCAGATACAATTAAAATTTTTAATTCTAATTACAAAATAAACCTAAACAATGAATAGTACTAGAATGTAAATAAGATTTTTTGAATTATATAAAAACCTATTCCAATCAAGGTCAGGAATCACATAATTACATGAGTACTAGAAAATTAGAATTTTTTTTTTAAATTATTTTTTATTTTTTTATTTTAATTTTTTTTTTAAAGAGCATTAGTTTATAGCAACATATTACAATGATAATTATACATAATCAATCAAATCAAATTCAAGTATACAAAAATAAAAAATTTATAAATTTATAAATTAAAAAATATCACAAAAATTTATATTTAAAATTATATATTTATTGTATAATTATTTTTTTTACATTTTAAGGGTAGGGTGTACAAATTTCTAATTTCATATAAAATCAATTGTAGATCAACTTTGTGTAACCAATTTATATGATATCATATGATTTACATATAAACATCATATGCTCTGACCAATCAATTCTTTGTACAATCTACAAAAATCATATAGCGTCCTACAAAAATATAATTATATGTAAAGTTAATTTTTTTTAAAGCAATAGATATTGCGCAACTTCATTATTATCCCTTAGATTGTAACACAGGCAAATTTGCCTGCGTATTTTAAAATTTTTAATAAAATTTTAAATATTGATTTTAGCTATATCTTTTCTAAATAAAAAATATTCTTTAAGTTTTGTTTTAGTAACTTTGTTATAAAATTTTTTTAAAATCATTAGAAAACTTTAATATAATAAATGTTTAAAGTTCTTGTATTGGCATTTTTACTATTAAAATTTTTCTTTAGATTTTTTCAAATTTTATATGTTCCCGTCTATAAAAAAAATCTTTACTTCTAATACAAGTCTTAATTTTTACAAGTAAATCATTAAAGTTGCAATAATGAAAGTTGTCATCCTTTATATAAACTACAATATTGTCTTAAGAACTATAGTTCTAAAACTAAAACTAAATAAGATCGCAGAAAAATTGTAATAAAATTTTTTAAAAAAATTTTTTCTTAAAATTATCTATTTTCAGCTTATATGTAACTATAATTTATTTTCTTATAATATAAAAACTAATTTTGCAAAAAAGTAATCCTTATTTTCAAATATAATTGTACAAAGTTTTATTTAATTATTTTAGTATTTTAAAAAAGTAAATCAGAGCTAAAAAAGTGCAAAAACGCAGGCAAATTTGCCTGTGTTCTACTACAATCTAAGGGATAAACAACTATTTAAAACTACCTATTATATAAATTTTATACAAATTGGTCAAGATCTTAAAAAAATTTATCAGAAGCATTTTTTTATTTACTATATAAAAATCTAATATACTACGTAGATCATATGAAAAATGATCTACGTTCACTCTACCCTTAATACAAAAAAAAAATTTTGTATTAATATTTTTGAATATATAACAAAAAAACTTTCAAAATTAACTTTTATAGATGATACAATATGCAACCTAAATGAATACCTACTGTCAAAAACATAATGAAGTTCTAATCTTACCAACAATCAAAAGAAAGCAAATATATAAATATTTAGTTTCCAAACAAAAAAAGCTAAAGCTCCAGAATTTGCCAAAAAATTTGTATAGTAATTTAACAAAAAAGTATTAACAATAGTAAACAGGAAAGAAAAAACCCTTTCAAAAACAAAAACTTTTTTAAATACTGATATTCCCTATTTCTGAATATAGAAATGGCAAAAAATAAATAAAGCTTCAAATTTATTAAGCAATTTTATTACTAATCCAAACTGTAAAAGCCAAAGCTTCAAAATTTTACAGAAAATTCATATTATAATTTAAATAAGAAACAGTAGTAAGGGGTATCCATAAATAATATTATGTAACCTCTCATAGTAGTGCTTGACTTCCTCTCTACTATATAAAAAATTTTTTCAAAATCCATATGTTTATATATAAAATTTTACAAAAACTTGAATATATTGTAACATAGTAATCCGATTTAGATGATTTATGTACCATTTGAATTGTCTCAGTGAGACGAATCCAATGATACCAAAATTATACCATTTGGATCACTGGACCGAAAAATATTCACAAAAAACTATTGGTTATATAGTAATTTTATAAAAAAAGATATAACCAATAGTATTTGGCCAATAATTTTAATCCAGTGATCCAAATGAAATAAAATTAGTACCATTCAACACCCCATTGAGACAAATCGAATAGTACCAAAATCATTAAATTTGGACTACTGGATCAGTTTTTAGCCAATTTGTTTTTAAAAAAATTACATTATATTTTTTTGACCTCCCCCTATTTATTGGAAAAAACGTTATCTTTCGTCCAACCTCCTTCTTGTATAATGTTATATATAGATGCCCCCTAAGAGTGAATAAGAGAAAAAAAATAAAAATAAAGAAATAAATAAAACATAAAAAAAAATAAAACTAAAAAAAAATGAAACCAAAAAAACTTTTCTGGTATTAATCATCACATTTCCAAACATTTCTCTAGTATTAACAATTTCTATTTTCACTAAGCAAAACTACAAATTTTATTGAAAAACTTTCTAGTAACCAAATGAAGGCACTAGAAAGATTTATATAGTAGCTTTAACAAAAAGCATTAATAAAGTAAACAAGAAAAAAATACACTTTACTGATATTGATAATTTTTGTTTTTAAATGAATTTCATCAAAGAACTTTCTGGTACTAGAACGAAAAGTGCTAAGAAAACACTTTTTATACAATTATAATACAAAAAGCAGATAAAACTAACAAAAAAATAAAAAACTACAAAAAAAAATAATACAAAAAAAAGCTTTTCTGGTATTGATAATTCCTGTTTCTGATTAAATTTCACTAAAAAGCTTTCTAGCACTTAAAAGAAAAGTACTAAAAAAATATATTTTATACAATTACGATAAACAAAACTAACAAAAATAAAAGAACTACAAAAAAAATACACAAGAAAAAAACTTCTTTAATGTTAATAATTCCTGTTTTTGAATAAATTTTACCAAAAAATACTTTGGTACTGTACTAAAAAGAAAAATGGCAAGAAAATATGTTCCACATAACTTTAACACAAAAAGTAGACAAAACTGATAAAAAAATAAAAGAACTACAAAAAAAAAATACAAAAAAACTTTCCTGGTATCAATTATTCTATTTCTGAATAAATTTTACTGATAGTCTCTCTAGAAAGAATAAAAAGTGCCAAAAAAAACATGCTTTTTACACAACTATAATACAAAAAGCAAACAAAACTGACAAAGAAATGAAAGAACTACAAAAAATATATATATATATAAAGACAAGTTTGTACTTATTTGAAAAAACTCTTTCATTCTAACTATAACACCAAAAGCAATAAAGGAACTTCCAGAAATCAGCTAATTTTTGTTTACTATGAGTCTATTCTATCTAGTGTAGTCACCAAATATAGTCCAAGCTATATTTGGTGAACTCAGCCAATTTCAGATATTGTCTAATATTCATGTTCGAATTATGTATAAATAAATTGTTATCAGATATTATTTGTCAGACACAAACATATTCAAACATAAACATTGTCCAATGTCCGAGTTTGTAATTAAAAAATTTAAACAATTGTTATTATTATTAGTTACAGAACATGTCATATTGATTTTACAAGTAATTATTATTGTATAACATAAATTATTATTAAAATAATTAATATTTTTGACCTTAGTAATAAAATTGGCAATAAAATATTTCAAAAAAAGCTTACCAGGTTCAAAATTTTCTTGTAGAAATAGCTTGTAAATTATTTATCTAACTTTTTTTAGCACAAAAATGAAGAATTTTTAAAAAATAATCCAAATCCTTTTGTCAAATAAGCTATACCACCAAAATGAAGAAATAGCCAGAAGGGACTTTTCCAAAATTCTAGTAATTAATAAAAAAAGAGTAAGTAAAAAAATAAAAAATAAAAAAATAATAGAAAAAAAACTTATCTGAATTAAATTTTTTTATTATATAGTTTTCTGAATTCAAAAGAGTAAACTAGAAAGAGATAAAAATTAGTATATAAGAAAAAAGAAGTGGAGCAACAAAAAAAATTGATACTTATTTTTTATAGATTTTTGGGACCAAAATAGTAAACCAAGAAAAAAAACTTATCTACAGTATATTATTTGAAACAATGTTTACAGGTGATGTGATTTTGCGCTTATATAGTATTGATATTTAAAATCTTGAGTATCATTTTAACAGGGATATTCTAGGGAAATAGCCTCTGGCTATCAATTAATAAGATTGGAAAATAACATATTTATTCTCCATTATGAAGAAATAAATTCTTATTATATTCTTTCATTTTATTAATTTGTAGTAATGTTTTGCTATTACAAAATAGTTTGGTAGCCACAGATATGAATTGGCAAAACTTAATGCCAAAAAAAATCAATAGAGCACCTTCCAATCTATAAACTATCAAAATAATTTAGTAGCTCATAAAGTAATTCAGAAATTAGAAAGGTATGTTTGAACATTTAAGCTCTGCTATTTAAGTTGTTTTATTTGTGAAAGCTTATTTTTTGCAAACCCAACTAACAAAAAAAAAATGTAGATTAATATAAAGTTAAGGGTTATAAATTTTATGGATCATGAAAAGGGTTAAAGTGAAGTAGTGAACTATAACTGTATAATGATTATTCAATAAAATTAAAGATCAGTTTGATATTAAAAGAGTATTAAAAGTTGATTCTATTTATTTTTATTATTACTATTATATTACAATCAATCAATTTTGTTAAATCAATAATTGTATATTTATAAATTTCTATTATAAATTAAATTTTTTTTGAAATTTAAGAGTAGCAGTATTTTTGTTTGATTTTTAATGAATTTCTAAATCTTCAAGTGTACAGTATATACCTTTGTATTGTTTGGTAAAAAAATTATCTTAAGCATTATTTAAATATTTTTTAAGTGGTTCTTTTGTAATTTGAATATATTTTCTATAATTTTTTTACAAGGTTTTGTAATTAAAATCATATATTTCTATATATAGATTACTAAATTGTCCATTGCTTGATTCAAAAAGATAATTAAATATTATATAGTAAATGGTGTTAGATCTTAAATAATCATTTTTTATAAAATAGAATGATACCAATAATGTTAACTAATATTATCTTTTTTAGAAAAATATCTACTGTAATACTATAAATTTAATTAATTCAATAAAATTTGTACTGTTTTTATTATTTGTACGATATTTTTCTAATACTAATATTTAAAAATAGGTGTTATTTTTTGGCGACCTCATGGTCGACCAATCAAAATCGATTACGTGTATTTTTAATTTTTATTCCAAGCCTAATCTAAAAAGCTAATCTAATAGTGATTGACTATTCTAAGTCCCTGGTCCCACAATGTAGAACTTACCAGATTGCAACTTCTTTTAAAGTTTTTTATTAAATTTAAAAAAAAAACAAACAAAACAAAACAACGAAAACATTATATTTGATTTTAAGTACTTTATTAAATTTAAAAAAAAAATTGAAAAAGAAAAAAATAAAACAAAAATGTTATATTAATTTTAAGTTTTAATAAATTTAAAAAAAAAAAAAAATTGAAACCACGAAAATGGTTATAATAACCAGCATAACTGCAGCAGCAGACCAAATTACATTAGTAATATTCTACCAAAAACACAAGCAAACGCAACCAAAGATACCAAAATATCAATAAAACAAACAAGGACAATGTTAATGACAATCTACTACTAATAAAGGCAACTCCAATGATATTTATAAGAGCAATACCAATGACGAAATTAACCACCTATAATACAAATGATGCAATTCACAACCTGCCAATAATGAAATCAATACCTACGACACAAACGACAACATTCACAACCTGCCAACAACTAAATTTACCAACACTAGCAAAATCTATCACTAGCAACGAAATCTATTATTAGTGACGAAATCTAAAAAACAAGTGTAGTTAGTTTATTATAAAAAAAAATCTTTTAATACTTATCTGAATAACCAGCCCCTGTGTTTTCAAATAACGATACCACTGAAGACTTCAATGCGACTTTAAAGCTCCACCTACAAGATGAAGTACCTAAAGAAACTGAAAAATTAGTTCTAGTAACAAGAAAAAAATACTGGAAAAAAAACAGACCTATTTTGTGTTTTCAAATAACAATATCGCAAACTGAAAAAAAACTAGTACTTATTTGAAAGACCAGCACCCAGTCCCATTTCACAAACAACAAAATTTGCAACCCGCAAACAACAAAATTTAACACTACTAGCAAAATCTACCACCAGCAACGAAATCTATTATTAGCAACAAAATCCAAGAAATATCTAAAGAACGAGAGTAGTTAGTTTATATATATATTGTAGCCCAGATGACAATCCTGTCCAGATAACAATCGGGCCAAATTAAATTAGGGTTAGGGTAAAATTAAAGTAGAGTTAGAGATCAGTTTAGACCAATTTTTATTTTTGGCTATAAAAATTATCATCTGGGCTGGCCCAATTGACAATTGGGCAGGATTGTCATCTGGGCTACAACATATATATAAAAAAAAAAAGATCCTCAATACTTATCTGAAAAATAGCCTTCTATGTTTTTAAATAACGACGCAAACTAAAAAAAAGTTAGTACTTATTTGAAAAACCAGCATCCAGTCCCATTTAGCAATTTCAAATAATGATGTTGCAGACCTACTAAAAAAGGCTTTAGCAGCAATAATACTGAAGCTCAATACCTATTTTGCGCCCTAGTCTACAATTTCAAATGAAATACCTAAAAAAGGGAGAAGTAGTTTTGGCCAAGAAAAAAATATGTAAAAAAAAACGTCTTATGTAAAAGACCAGCCCTAGCCCTAGTATATAAAATCTATGTGCACAATGTGCTCATGTGCATATATTTTTAAAAAGTTTACATATTTTTGGCTAGAAATATGCACAGAATTCATATACTTTTGGCTAAATAGTGCACCAAAATCATTAGTAAAATTAGAAGATGTGCACATAATTTATTGTATGCAGACTCAGATTTATCTATATAAATTTATTTATAACAAACTATATAGTGTACAAGTTTTTAAAATTGTTCATATAAATTATGTGTACAATGTGCACAAGATTTACATATTTTTGGAATCAAATTTTATACACTGCCTAGCCCCATTTCGCAACAAAGAAGTAACTAACTAACAAAAAGAGAAGTTAGTAAAAAAGATTGATAAAAAAAAAAGATAGGTACTTACCTGAAGACTATCTGAAGACTGGCCTGTCTAATTTCTTGTTTTAATCCTGATTTCAAACAAGAAATACCTAAAAAAAATTGTTAGTTTAAAGTAACAAGAAAATAAAAAAATAAAAAGAGTAATTATTCTATTTCTATAGCTAGTCACTAATTTTACAAAAGTTGATCTAAAGAAAACCAAAAAAACAATAATACTAGTATTTATTGCGAAACAAATTAAAAAACCCAGATCCAAATCTACCAGTTTAGATTTAATTATGAATCGGTGACTAGGAACTATTACTCAGGGCCAATCTTAAATTTGATTGGCTTATCATATTAGAATCATTATGCAATGGGTCGCTATTTTATTTTTGTCTTTAAAAATAATACTAATATAATATTATTCTTTTTTTTGAAAATTTTGCTCCGCAAAATTTAAAAAGTTAGTAATAGTTTTACAAAAAAAAAAAAAAATAAAAAGCAAATAAAAAAAATAAAATTGAATATATTTAAAAAATAATTTTCGATAAAAAGAAAAGTCGATAAAATAAAAGTTTTTGATCAAAAATAAGTTATAAGTGTAATTTAATTTGACAAAAAGTATAAAACAAATTTTAAAAAAATATAATCGATGAAGTAGTTACCAAAATTTATTTGCAAATACCAAATAAAATAATCATTTAAAAAATAAAAAAAATAATTAAAAGAAAATAATTATAAAAATATTAATACTTAATCAAAGTATTAATAAATAAATCAAATAATAGATAGGTAAAAAATTCGAATAGAAGTGGTTAACCAAAATATAACGATAAATTAAAAGAAATAAAATAAATAAATATTAATTACAAAGCTTCATTAAGTCTCAATTCACAAAGAGTTAGAATACAAAAGGGAAAAAATTATTCAAAAATTACAAGCATTTTCTAGCTTCAATTTATATAGAATTGGAATACAAAAAGAAATTAAAAAAAATAATCCAAAAATCATAAGCATTTCTAGCCTCAACTTAGAAAAAATAGGGAAAAAAATTCCTCCTTAATTCAAAAAAAAAAAATAATATAAATCTTTAAACATTTAAAATACAATATCAAAAAAAAGTAAAAAATAAATATTCTTTTATATTTAATATTATTCAAATATGAATAACGAAATTGTAAATAGGGCTCATATTTTCTAAATATAAAAGAAAAAGTAAAAAATTAAAATTAAAAAAATAAAATATTCATTAATTCAAGCCATTAAATCCAAAATCAAAATTCAAAATCAAATTTAAATTCAAAAGAAAATAATAAAAAAAATAAAAATTATATAATTGTTGAATATAAATTTTTAAGATTATAAATAAATAAATTTTTATAATTTTTTGGTTTAAAAATTGAATATAAAGTTGTAAGAATTTGATAAAGTATATTTTGTTTTAAAAGGCTCTTTTGTTTTCCAAAAATAATAAGCTTTAAAATTAAAGGAAAAATATTTTATTTTTAAAAAAATAATTTATAATTAAAAAAGTATTTAATAAAATTTATAAATAAAAATAAAATAAAAATAGCAAGAATACTAGCAAGAAACAAGAAAATAAATAATAAAAAGGTATATAAAATTTAAATTAAGTAGTATATAGTATGTAATAAAAGAGCAAAAAGAGTGAAAAAAGTTTTCAAGAAAAAAAAATTTGCTAGCTAAATACAAAAAGAAGAAAAGCAAGAAAAGAAAAAAAAAAAAAAGAAAAAGAAGAAAAGAAAGAAACTAAAAAGAAAAATAAATTTTAAATAAGAGGTTGAAAATCACAGACACAAAGAGTTTTAGATCCTGTCGTTGTCGCCAAAACTATAATATAGTAACTTTTGTACAAGAAACTATATCACTTGATTTAACATATAAGAGAATAAGAAATGTGTAGATAAAGAGAAAATAAACAAGAAAAATAAAATGATAGAATATAAGAACAACAGATTTATAGTCAAAAGATAATATCAATTTATTAGATATAATATTTTAAAGTACAAATATTTTTAGGAAGAAAGAAAAGTAAAGGACCAAAACCTTGCTCTGCCTTGAAGAAAATAACAGAGTTTATATATCTTTTTAGTACATAGAAAAAGGAACTATTTAAAAACCTAATAATAGTAAAAGAACCACAAAAAGGACTACCAAAGGAACTACAAGAGGAACTACCAGATGAACCACAAAAGGAACCATTAAAAGAACCACAAAAGGAACCATCAAAGAAACTACAAAAGAAACTATCAAAAAAACCACAAAGAAACCATCAAAGGAACCACAAAAGAAACCTTTAAATGAACTACAAAAGAAACTATCAAAGGAACTACAAAAGGAATCTTTAAAGGAACTACAAAAGAAACCAACAAAGGAACTTTTGTTATCTGTTAGGGGTTTTCAGAAATCAGCTAATTTTTTTTACTATGAGCCCACTTTACCTCTATCCCACCCACTCCCACCTAATACCCCAATCAGCCAATCTTATTTTATGATTATTAAAAAGTTAGATATAATATTTAAAAGTAAATAACTTTTGATCTACTAGGCCATTTTCAATAATTTAACTACCAAAATAATTCTCTCAATGAGAGGATTCTAGCAGGACCCTGGACATCTCTCATATAGGTCATAACTGGATTTTGGCCAATTTTGACCTAATTTGCTAAAAATGACAAAATCTATTTATTTAAATAACTTTTGATCCAGTAATCAGAATTGAATGAACTTTTTTTGTTAGATGCGCCTCACTGAGAGCTTCATTTTAAAAAAAAGTTCATTCAAATTGGACCACTGGATGCCAAGATAATTGCCAAAAACTGATTTTTCACTTTTCAAATTTTGGGGGTTTTTGCTGAAATGCGTAACGTATGACCTCTGTACTACATGTCCGGGGTCCTATTCTAGCAAGCCAAAAATCATTAAAAATAATCACTAGATCCTAAGATCAGAATAGATTTGTATTACTATAGAAGTTTTATAATTTATTAAAAAATTATAAACCATTTATAGTAACACAAATTTATTCTAATCTTTGGATCCTATAATTGGATTTTTATGATTTTGAGCTTGCTAGAATCCTCTCATTGAGCTGATCATTTTGGTAGTTAAATCATTGAAATTGGCTTAGTAGATCAAAAGTTATTAACAATTAAAAATTAATTTTCAATTGTTAGGCCAATTTTGATGATCTACCAAAATGATCAGCTCAATAAGAGGATTCTAGCAAGCCAAAATCATTAAAATCTAATTACTGGATTCTAAGATCAGAATAGATTTGTGTTACTAATAATTTATTAAAGAATTATTGAGAGGATCATTTTGGTAGTAAAATTATCAAAATTGGCCCAGTAGATCAAAAGTTATTAACAATTAAAAATTAATTTTTAATTGTTAGTAACTTCTTATCTACTGGGCCAATTTCACTGATTTTACTACCAAAATGATCCTCTCAATGAGAGGATCATTTTGGTAGTTAAATTATCAAATTTAGTTTAGTAGAACAAAAGTTATTTACTATTAAATGTTATATTTAACTTTTTAATAATCGTAAAATCTGATTGGCTAATTGGAGTATCAGGTGTGGATGAGTGAGGGTAGGCTCATAGTAAACAAAAATTAGCTGATTTCTGGAAGCTCCCTAAACTTCTTTTGGTTTTTTATGTTTTTTTTTTAAAGAATTTTCTTGTGAACTTTTTTTTAATATTTTAGCAAATTTCTTGTAAACTTCNAGAATAGATTTGTGTTACTAATAATTTATTAAAGAATTATAAACTATTTATAGTAACACAAATTTATTTTGATCTCTGGATTCTGTAATTGGATTTTTATGATTTTAGGCTTGCTAATCCTCTCATTGAGCTAATCATTTTGGCAGTTAAATCATTGAAATTGGCCCAATAGATCAAAAGTTATTAACAATTGAAAATTAATTTTCAATAGTTAATAACTTTTGATCTATTGGGCCAATTTCAATGATTTAACTGCCAAAATGATCAGCTTAATGAGAGAATTCTAGCAAGCCAAAATCATAAAAATCCAATCACATGATCCAGAGATCAGAATAAATTTGTGTTATTATAAATAGTTTATAATTCTTTAATAAATTATAAAACTTCTATAGTAAACAAATCTATTCTGATCTTAGGATCCAGTGATTAGATTTTAATTATTTTGGGCTTTCTAGAATCCTCTTATTGAGGTGATTTTTTTGATAGTTGAATTATTGAAATTGGCCCAGTAGATCAAAAGTTATTAACAATTGAAAATTAATTTTTAATTGTTAATAACTTTTGATCTACTGGGCCAATTTCACTGATTTAACTATCAAAATGATTATCTCAATGAGAGGATTCTAGCAAGCCCAAAATTATAAAAATCCAGTTACTATAAATGGTTTATAATTTTTTAATAAATTATAAAATATATAGTAATATATATCTATTCTGATTTTAGGATTCAGTGATTAGATTTTAATGATTTTGGCTTGCTAGAATCCTCTCATTGAGCTGATCATTTTGGTATTTTAAATCATTAAATTTGATCCAGTAAATTAAAAGTTATTAATTATTAAATATTATTAATAAATCTATAATTTTGATCAAAAATAATTTTTGTAACTTTGGCCAGAATTATAAAATTTTGGCTGGAATTATATCTGATACTTCAGCAAACCCACCCACCCTGAAATTAGCTGATTTCTGGAAGTTCCCTTAATTATTGGTCAAAAATAAAAATAGTAAAAAGTCTACTAATAAAATTAATACTATAGATTTAATTAATTCAATAAAATTTGTACTATTTCTAATATTTGTACAATATTTTTCTAATACTAATATTTAAAAATTATGCTAATATAACACTATACTTGGTTGGCTTATTTTTAGCTATTACTATTTGTTATATATAGTTGTTTGCAATCTATCATAAAAATTTTAACAAGTAAAATAAAGTTGTAAATTAAATATTTAAACATATAAAACTATAAGTTCAATTCAAGCCAATTATTAATATACATTAGTTCTGGGTCATATTAATGCACATATAAAATGCTTTGATCTATTTTGTTTTCAATAATTCATCACCTATATCATTATTTGTACAGTCAGGCCTCCATAAATACAAACTTCATAAATACAATACCTTCCTAAATATACATTTTTGTCTTTTCTGTAGACTGTAAATGCATATACTATATTTTGTAAATGTATATATTTTCTTAAATAATATTTTATATTATACTAACCTTTCTAAATGCACATAGCTAATTAAATTTTAGATTTAAGATAGATATACAGGTTTTAGTAGAAGTTATACAAACTTGATAATCTAATTTTTAAAGCTGTAATTTAATTGGCTTTCTCTAAATGCAAACCTTCCTAAATATACATTGTAGGCTTGTTTCTATGAGTTGCATTTATGGAGGTTTGACTGTAGTCTTTATTTACAAATAATTACAGTATTAAATTACAAATCAAACAAAAATATGGTTATAAATATTCAAAATTATCTGCAAATTTAAATTTTTTACTAACAAAATTTACTTCTATAGATCCTCTTTGTGATCTTAATTCAACACAAACCTTTTCGATTTCTAAATACAATACAAGCTACTTTTTATCTACAAGATAATTACAATATAACAAGTTAGCAGATTTAGTAGTAAAGGCTTGTTGCATAAAGCAAAAGAGTGTTAAATTACATAAATCAAACCCCAATAAAAAAATATCTCATGCATATTTTTTTTAATTTGTAAAAGATAAATGCTAAATTTTTTAAAATCAATTGATCAATGTTTGATTTATTATAGTTGGACCTCTATTAATGCAATCTTTATAAAGGGTGGCAATTAATTAATCAACAATTATTTCACCAACATAACATTTTACTAACAAATATTCACTAACAAGTTCATTTTACTGACAGTTTATTTCACCGAAGCTCATTTTACCAACAAAGTAATTCTGGTTATTTTTGTTAGGGTTAGGGTAGAATTAGATAGAATTAGGGCTAAAGTTAGGATGCTTTTGAAAAAAACTTGTTAGTAAAATGAACTTTAGTGAAACAAACTATCAGTAAAATGAACTTGTTGGTAAGTATTTGTTGGTGAAATGTTATGTCAGTAAAGTGATTGTGGGCAAAATAATATAACCTTTTTATAAATGCAATACCTTCTTAAATACATGTTTTTGTCTTGTTTGTAAAAAATTATTAGTATTAAATGCACATTTTTTTAGATAATTTTCTATATCATGCTACCTCCCTAAATGCATATAACCAATCACATTTTAGTATTTAAGATAGGTTATATAGTTTTTAGTAGAAGTTGTATAAACTTAATGATCTAATTTTTAAAGCTACAATTTAATTGGCTTTCTTTAAATGCAATACTTTTTTAAATGCATATTGTAGGCTTGTCTGCTCACATTGTATTTATAGAGATTTGACTGTATATAAACATCAATCCAAACTTCTGTATAAGAACATGTTCTATAACTGTTAATTAAATTTCGTTATATAGATTATCAATTAAATTTTTGCTAAACTGTCTGATAGCCATAAATAGCTCTGTCTGAGTCCAGTCTGAGTTCGGGTCTAGTCCAAATGACAATACTGCTATATGGTACTAAAAAAGTTGCAAATAATATTTAGAAATTAAATTGACTGATTTATTATTATCAGAAAATTATATATATAGATATTGATCAATATATAGCACTTAATCATTTTATATCGATTATAAAATATCATTATATATCGATTAAAATATCATTATATATCGATTAATTGGATAAAAATCGATTTATATCTATAATCGATATATATCATTTTTTATATTAAATTGTTATATATCTATAAATCGGTTATAATTGTAATTATTCGAAACGATATATGATGATTAGCTGATATTTAGGGGAGTGCAGAAAATCACGTAATTTTTTAGGGGGGTGGGGGTCCCCAAATATCACGTCCTATATATATATATAGTATAAATAGCCAATCATATTGAAGAAAATCAATTTTTAGTTAATCGCAGATAGTTGCTTCATAGTAAAATCTAAATTTTACTAAGCAAATCGAAAAAAATCGATTAAGTAAACTTATTTAGCAGATAAAAATACACTTATCACAAAATTTTCATAAGTATTGGAGAAGTTTTTATTATTTAACTTTTAACTTTTACGTTCGTCGAATATATTTTTTTAAAAAATTTTAATTTTTTTGTCGAACGTAAAAATCAAAAGTCAATTAATAAAAAATTCTCCAATACTTATGAAAATTTTGGTGGTAATTGTATTTTGATCTGCTGAATAAATTTATTTAATCGATTTTTTCGATTTGCTTAGTAAAATTTAGACTTTACTATGTAGCGACTTTTGTCGATTATGGGGTAGCTTATTTTCAGGTCAAAGACGTTTTTGGGTTTTTTTAAATTGATTGGTCAATAGTCCTATCACTAGGGGGGTCAGGACCTATGTAAACCCTAATTATGTGATTTACTGCACTCCCCTTAACAATTACATAGTGTTTTGACCATGTCATGAAAATTTCAACCTGAATCACTAGATAAAAAAAAAAAAAAAACAAAAAAAAATTTTTAAAAAATTTTCTATGTCCATCTAATCCGTAATATGTTCTAGAACATAAAAATATATACTACAAAATAACAAAAAGACTTAAAAAAAAAGGCCATTTTGAACGATCTTTACCCCCTTTCCCTTTTACCCCTCTTTCTCTTTTACTTTTCTCTTTCTTTTTAATATTTTGAATATATTCGAAATATTTTAGAACGATCTGTAAGGGCAGTGTCATTAATCACCTGATTATTTTTTATTAGAGGCCTACCCCCTCCCTCTTCCTCAATATATAAATAGTCAGGTTCTTATATATAATTTCAACTTTTTTTACCCCCTCCCTCCCTAAAAAATCACCTGATTTTTGTTACTCCCCTAACCTGGATCATATCAAAAACACGTTTGACTAATATTTTCGAAATATTTTGATGATTTTTGATGATTGTACCACAAGATCAGATTAGATTTTTGTTTTTTTTTTGTTTAATTTAGATTTTCTATTAATTTTACATTGTTTTTTCGTTTTCCTTTTGTTTTTTTTGGTTTCATTTAGTTTCGTTTAGTTTAGTTTTGTTTTGTTTAGTTTTGTTTTTTTTTATTTATAATTTTTTTTATTTTTTAATTTTTTTTATTTTATTTCTACACTTTACCACTACCATATATTGCTGAAAATAAGCCACCTCCTAAAATAAGCAACCCCCCAGTTTTGATCCAAAAACGTCAAAACGCCTTTGACCCGAAAATAAGCAACCCCTTTGTCGCACCAAAAGATAATTAACAAAATTTTAAGGTTACTTATGCGACTTTAATCGATTTGCTTAGTAAAATTTATACTTTACTATGTAGCGACTATAATCGATCGCTTTATAAGTTACCTCCGTTTTTTTCTGCATATTTATTTATTGTTTATAACTTATTTATTTATTGTTTACAGCATATTTATTTATTGTCTACAGCATATTTATTTATTTTACTTATTAAAGGTTTGTATTCGAAAATAAGCTACCCCTTTATTGTGCTTTAAATTACTTAAAATAGGGGTCGGTTAAAGTGGAGCGAGTTTTGATTGTCTACGAGTCACATGTTGAGGTAATAACCAGTAAACAAACAGAAATTGACACGTGCATAGGCATTATAAAAATAATGAAAAATCGATTAGATAATCATAAAAAAAAAAGGTTGTTTTTAAATAAAAAAAATAAAAGAATCGATTTGAAAATAGGCGGAAAAGCAAAAAGGAGACGAGAACATTTTTTTTCTTAAGCTTTTTTTAAAGACGAAAAAGTTTTTTTTTTTCTTGTTTTTTTTTCTTAAGTTTTTTTTTTGAGAAAAACGTTTTTTTTTTTAGAAAGACTAAAAGTTTTTTTTTTTTCTTGTTTTTTTCTTAAATTTTTAAAACGAAAAAAATTTTTTTTTCTTGAGAAAGACGAGAAAGAAGTTTTTTCTTAAGAAATTTATTTTTGAGCAATAGTTTTTTTTTTTTTTGAGCAGTTAGCTTTTTTTTTATTTTTTTTTTGAGGCGGTTATGAACAAAGAGAACGATATACATTCACTTTTTTTTAATGTTGGAAATCCCTTTGAAGTATCGGCTGAAGAGTTCGATAATAATTTGTGGCCTTTGGTCACAAATGTATGGACACAATTCAGCTCGAACAAGCTCCAGAACGGTGACTCCTGGAAGATATATGTTTGTCGTTTCATGAAACATCGAAATTCAAGTACGCGACAAGAAGGTGTACCAGATGACAAAAGGAGAAAAACCCACATTCGACCGGCTGGTATTTGCGAGGCCAAAATTAAAGTAACCTGGTCTGTTTCATCTAGAATGGTTCAAATTGAGCGGTTCAAAGATTCTCCGGATCACACGCATGCGTTAAGTGAAGGTGACATGAATAAATGCTCAAATACTATTCGTACCTTGGTCACAAACGAAGCAGTCAAGAATTACGCTCCCGTAGCAATAACCAATGCAATCAAAGAATATGCAAAAAACGAGTTAGGGTTAAATGACAGCATTGAATATCTAAGACGTAGGGAGGTAGCAAATATAAGATACAAACTTCAAGGGCCTATGAATGCTCATTTAGTAGGTAGCGAAAATTTAGGGATAGATATATTCGAGACTTTGTCGTATTTAAGGAGAGAGGATTATTATGCAAAACATTACCACATTTCTCAGCAATCTGCGAATAAAGTAAAACGTACAGAAGGTATAAAAAAATTTTTTATTTCTTCTTTTTTTTTCTTTTTTTTTTTCTTTTTTTTTTTTTCTTTTTTTTTCTTCTTTTTTTCTTTTTTTCTTTTTTTTTTAAATCCACTCTAATGGAACGTTAATTTTATATTTATAGGTATAGTTTTTATGAATCCTAGACAAATAGAGAAACTTCAGCGCCACAGTTGGCTCACATTAATGGACTCCACACATAAGACGAACAAACACGGTTGGAAGCTCTTCACCTTGTATGTCTGAGACAATCATGGATGTTGGGAAAGCGGTTCACATTTTTTTGTGTGCACTGAGGATAGTGTTACAATTGCGAGGGCGCTGCGATTAATTCGAAGTAAATGTCGTCGTTGGACCCCCTGGTATATTTTAATTGACCAAAGTAGTACCGAAGCTAACAGCATAAAAAAAGCTTTTCCTGGTGTTAGTGCTGGAGAACAAGAGTGTGGAATTTTATTTTGCACTGTCCATTTAATGCGCACATGGATTTCAAAAATTTATAAGGATGGAGCCCGAAAAATTATGCTTGAAGCTATGTATAAAAAAACAAAAGCAAGTTGCGAGCAACTTGTCGAAAAAGTTAACAATTGTCCGGTCCCCACTGTCCGCAATTATGTTAGACGAAATTATGCGAATAATACTCACCAGTGGGCCCTTTGGGCGCGAAATCATTCCCCACTTCTGCTCCAAGTTACTTCAACTAATGCATTGGAGTCTTTTCATAGTGAGCTAAAAATTATGACGTCCCATTTACACGGGTTGGTCGGTGCATCTCAAAAAATTGTCGCCCTTAATCGTAAAAAACAAATCGATGCTGAAAATGTTGCTTTTAATTTTCGTACAAAAAAAGTGTCGGTCTATGGTATCGAAGACAAAATCACTAAAGAAATCCACAAGTTCCCCTATCCCATGCAATTAATAATTGTAAAAGAAGCAAGCGCAGTAATGGATAGATTAGCAAATGGTAAAGGTGCTCCGGGGCTTACTTCTCTTAATTGCGGCTGCTTGTTCTGTAATAATTATATGTTGCCATGCAAACATATATTTCACGAACATATCTATGGTTCTCGCCGATTATTGACTACCGAAGCCTGGAAAATGTTTCAAGAAATTTTTGAGGAGAGTGGTTTCGAAGTGTATGAAGGTCGGGAGTTAGTAAATGTAGGAGTAACAGAAAGAAGTGAAGAAGAAATAAGAGCAGAAAATCGACGTCATACCATGAATGAGCTAACCGAAAGATTGCGAGAAAAATATTGGAGTGTCGAAGAAAGAGGCGGAGCCAACGAAGCGGAGGCATTTATATCTAGGTTAAAAGGTTCCTTGCATTCAATTTTTAATATCAATTAAAAAAAAATTGGACATTCATATATATGGTAGTTTCGGAGGCAAAACTATAAAAAAAATAAAAAAAAATTAGGCCTTTGAAAATTCAATAAAATTCAGTAAGAATTGCGAAACAATACTTATCTTTTTTGCCAACGCAGAATGCATTTAAAATTTGTTTTTTTTAAAGTTCAATTTACAATAAAAAAAAATCAACGTTGGTTATTGGCTAACTTATGCACGTGACTGATCGGTTTATCTGTTTGTTCGTTGATTGTCTACACAACACATGATTCGTAGACAATCAAAACTCGCTCCGCTTTAACTGACCCCTTAAAATAGTAAATAACCCGAAAATAAGCTACTTACGGTTTTTTTTGTTAAAAATCAGCAAAAAAAGGTTGCTTATTTTCGGAAACATACGGTAGCACTTTGCCAAAAAATCCAGTGACTTTTCGGTACTTAGCGCAAGCTAACTCAGCTTTTTCTAACACTTTGCAAGAACACACAACTACTTTCTCTAACAATTTCGAAAGTTCAAGAACGCAAGTTTTTGCAAGTTTTTGCAAGTTTTTGCAAGGTTTTGTTTTATTTATTTTTTTATTTCATGTTTTTTGTTTTTGTTTTTTTTATTTTTATTAATTTATTTTATTCCGGCACTTTGCGAAAACCTTTGACGATTTCTAAATTGCAAAAACACGAACTCAAAATGAAGATTTTGGGCTTTGTTTATTTTTTATTTAGTTTGCTTACATTTTTGTTTTTTGTTTGTTTTCTTTTTTTTTTACTTATTTTTTTAATTTTATTTTATTTTATTTATCCTTT
>QKWP01000528.1:147510-186718 GCA_003550325.1 Gigaspora rosea
TTTATTTTATTTTATTTTATTTATTCCTTACTTCTTTCAGAACTTTGCAAGAAAACAACCTAACTTTCTGGCACTTGACAAGAAGTAGTGAATATAAGCGAATATAAGCGAATATGAGCAAATATAAACGAATATGAGCGAATATAAAGAATATAATAGTTTATTTTTTTTTGTTTTCATTTTTTTAATTTTTTTTTGTTTTATTTTTTTTGGATTTATTTTTTTTTGTTTTTTTTTTATAATAATATATAATATATGCCAATCAGATCGTAGAATCAGGTATAACGTGAAATCGAGAAAAAATAGCGATCTTTTAAAAAATCACCTGTGGCTCATAATTTTGTTTATGAAACCACTCTTCATGCTTTAACAAAAAAATTACTTGCAAAATTTTACTATAAAGCCCCCTTTCTCGCCTACACACTATTCTAACCTCACCCTAACCCTAACTAACAAAAAAAAGGTTTATTTTGGTTGGTTTGATTTTACATTACACCAAATCATATGAGGTGCGCTATGTGCAAAAATATTAAATTCTTAAATATAATATATAATAAAAAAATAAAATTTTATATTAAATAGCGAAAACTTGTGAATATTGTATATTTAATAATTTAAAATATTATATAATAATAAAAAAAATTTATAATTAAATTGCGAAAACTTGCGAAAACTTGCGAAAACCTGTAAAATGTTCAAAAAGCATGATTATAAGAATATAATAATTATTAATTGATATCATATCAGATATATATTGATTAATATCTATATCAGATATATATCGATTACTATCACTATTGATAGAAATCAGCAGGGGTGATGGGTATCGATATATATCTTACCAGTTAGTAATCAATATATATCTATATATAAAATTTGCTGATGATTATTATTATTATTATTTTTTACCTTTGGTGGTTTTGCTATACTGCTTTTATTAGTTTTTAGGTACAATAAAACAAATATATATACATATATTATCTAATTTCAAAAGATGGCATTATTCAGCTATCTATATAAACACCTAAGCATAACTTGTCCACTAGTAGATAGAACTACTAGGGACTCTGTTAAACTACTGGTACTACAAAAAGTGCACTTTTGGTATAGAAAGTAAACTTCAATAAGGGTGAGAAAATGTAACTTTAGTTAAAAGAAAAATATAAAATAGAAGAATAAGAAAGAACAACAAACCAAAAAAAACCCAAAAAAAAAATCTATCAAGAAAAAAAATAAAAAAATAAAAAAATAAAAACCTTCTATTGAAAAAGTAAATATGAACAGAGAAGTAATAAAAATTATATAATACTATACAGAGAAACACTCTGTCTAAATATTATATGTACATTATAAAAAAGAAAATAAAACTATACCTATAAGAATATTTTAGAAAAAAATTTCAATTCAGAATTTTTTCTACTTTACCTTATGTATTATTTATTGTTACCTGAAACTTACTCATGACTTGATTCCAATTAGGTAGGTACATTTCCAAAATAGATGGTATAAACTATTGTTGATCTTTTGGAGAGGTAAGCCAAAATGCCCACTTTGTTAAAATTTCAAAAAGCCAAAGAGGCGGCAAGAAAGTACACCAACTTGTAAAGAACATAAGAGTGTATGCTTTGCTGAATAGCATAGTTGACCAAAAGTATGCTTCCACTAATGTTTTCATACCTTCTGACAAAAAACCCTAGAGTAGTTGCTAGAGTTGCCTGCCGTAATTGTTTTTAACAAGTTGTAATATTACAACCTATATGTCGTAATATTGCAATCTATATGTCGTAAAGGTTGTAATTAATTACGGCAGGCAACTCTAGTAGTTGCTCTACTACTTGTTTTATAGTAACAAAGTCTTTTATCTAGAGAGTCAAACCCATAAAGAGAAAGCTTTTTTTTATCTCTATTTTAGTTCTTCTCATATGATCTAAAACTCTATATCCAAGTCACTTCTAGTTAGAGTTTTTGTTATGTACAAGTATACTAATAACAAAGTTTTCATAAATTGGCATTAATGAAAAAGTTGGAACTGGTGATCATTAGAAAGAGTTGGTAATTTTTGAGCTAAATTTTTTATTATTAAATAAACTTAGAAAGTAAAATTTTTCTAAATTATATATATGAAATTTAGGTGCATCAGTTATTTGACCTCATATTGTAGCTAATTTATGACATGTTGATAACTAATAGTTTTTAGCCATTTTAAATTTAGAAAATAATTTTATTATTGCTCTAATAGATTTAAATTGCAAATAAATTAAATACAATAAGTTTTTTTTTGTTTATACTATAGTTAGAAGAGTGACAAAAATCAGATGATTTCCTGGGGGGTCAAAAAAGTTAAAATTAAATATAAAATCTGACTTATGTATATTAAAAAATAGGGGGAGTAGGCCTCTGATAAAAAATAATCAGGTGATTAATGACACTGCCCTTAAGTTTTAATTTTTGCAATAATATATATAATAGTATATAATTTGTATTAATTTTATTTTGTAATATTAAAAATCCAATAAGAAATCTCATAAAATTATTAATAAAAATAAAACCAAACCCTTATTTTAAACTAAGCATTTAATTAAAAAATCCAATATACTATAATATAGCCTGGTACAAAAATACCATATAGATATACCAATCTTTTTATAATAAAAATTTTTTCTAAAATTTAATGTTAGAGGTCTGACTCGATGAATACTATTCACTAAATATTCAATGAATATTTGAATATTCGAATATATAATTTTTCACTAAATGAATATTCGAATATTTAAAATTTCACTGAATATATTCATTAAATATTCATTGAATATATATATATATATATGGACGAATCTATTTGTAACAGCCTGTTACACACTTATTTGTAACAGCTTTATTTATAACTCAAAATTTTACTCTGATAACCCCTATTGCACTTCTAACAAAAAATGATCCTCTCGCAATTCTGTATTAATTTTGATCCTAACTTTAACTTCAACTTTACTTTAACATTAATATGGCCTTATTGGCTGTTACAAATAAGTGTGTAACAGGCTGTTACAAATAGACTTTTTCTATATATATATATAATTTTATAATTTTATTTTAATTTTTAATAATTATTTCAATTTTATTGGCTAATTTAAGTGAGATATTATATAATTTTTTAAAATTAAAATATATTTAATATTCAATGAATATTCAGTGAGTATTCATTGAATATTTTCAAAATTTTTGAACAATATTCGAATAAAAAAATATTGAACAAATGAATATTCGAATACTTATTTTTTGAACAAGTCAGACCTCTATTTAATATAAATGTTTAAATAGCTTAATTTATTATATATGCTTTAGGATTTATTTAAATATAAATTTATTAAAAAATTTTATTTCTGTAGAAACTTTTATTAATGACTTATTTTTTCAATTTGAAAAATACAAAAATATAAATATACTAAATTAAAAAATTAATTTATCTATATATAAAAATATTTTAATTTTTAATTATCTATTTATATTTTTTTATACTAAATAAAGCAAGTTCTAGGCTATCTTTTAATATAAAATTTATTATCTTTATATATAGATTTTGTTGTATAATAACTTATTTAAAATTTAGTATTTTTTTAAAAAAAAGCAAAAAAATACTTTTTAAAAATAAATATATTTTTGGTACTAATTTGCAACTTTATAAGTTTATATTGTACAAGTATATTGGTATATATATGCTAAATATATAGTCAAAATTTCAGCTTAATTGAATTATAGTTGTTAAAATATAAATTTTCAAATGTTTAACAATAATTACTATATATAAAATTACTATAGTTTATTCTTGTTAATATTAACCTATTTGAATTCAGTAATTTGGGTTGATATATACAAGAGTAAATAACAAAAGGGATTGGCTATTCATGTGTTATATAGCTTTAACCAATAAGAAACTGCATTTCAACACAAAATATATATACTATTGGTATTACTTATCAATTTTTCTGATTGGTAAATCTGTTATATCATGTAATTTTTTATTTAATTAATAATCTGCCAGTCAACTGAAGAGTGATTATAGTATAACGTAATGCAAATTACATATAAAAATTACTATAGGTAAAATATACATATTTCTATTTAAAAAAAAATTTCTTACTAAGTTAATGGCACATGTTCACTAATTGAAAGTTGTAGAGCTCATTGAGACACATCTAATGATAGTTAGATAATCCAAATCAGCCCATTGATAGCGATATATTGTCGAAAAACAATTGGCTGACTATGTAAAATCTCTAAATAAACAATATTAGTTTATATAGAAATTTTATATAGTCAACCAATCGTAATATCTCACCATCCACTAGGCCAATTTGGATGATCTAATGACTGTTAGATGTGTCTCAACGAGCTCTACAACTTTCAATTAGTGGACATATACTGTTAACTTAGTAAGAATTTTTTTTTAGATGGAAGCACGTCACATTTTGCCTATAGTAATTTTTATATATAATCTGTATCACATTATACTATGATCACTCTCCAGTTGACTGGCGAATTATTAATTAATTCTTATTGGCTAGGGATAGCAATATTGATAGGGATATCAATGAGGGATATTAATAAAGTTGATATATACAGGGGAATTTTTATATATGAAAATTTGTTTTGTTGATAAATTTGATATTAACGGGAGGTTAATATTAACAGAATTGATATTAACGAGAGTGAACTATATATATAGTACTACATCTAACTATATTATCCCTTAAACCGTATTCCAGACAAATTTGCCTGGAATTTTTAGAAATATTTACAATTTTTTAAATAAAATAAAATTTTATTAAGAATATAGGGTATACTTTATAGAATATTTTCTTTAAAATATATTTTATAAACTTTATTATGAAAATTTTTTAAAGTTATTAATAACCTTTAAAGTAATAAAAGTTTAAAGTTTTTATTTCAAAATTTTTACTATAAAATTTTCTTTAGATTTTCTTAAATTTTATATGTTCCTGTTTATAAAAAAAAATTTTACTTCTAATACAAGTCTTAATTTTTACAAGTAAATCACAAATGTTGCAATAATAAAAGTTGTAATCCTTTTTATAAACTACAATATATATTAAAAACAAGAGGCTAGAGATAATATTTATAGAGTTCGCCAAGAATTAGTAAATAATTTTTTTGGCTAAAATTTTTTTCAAAATTTGTCTATTTTTAGCTTATAAACAACTTAAACTTTTTTTCTTATAATATAAAATTAAATACTACTATAATATAATCTTTATTTTTAAATATTATCAAAAAAAATTTTAATTGAATATTTTAAATTTTAAAAAAAGTAGATCATAAGTATATTTATAGCAATTTTCTAGGCAAATTTGCCTGGAATTGCTTACAGTTTAAGGGATAATAAATTGGTTTTTAATTTATATTTTAACAACTATGGGGACTTCTAAAAATTACGTAATATTTTGTTACTAATAAATTTCAAAATTTACTCTACCCACTCACATCTGATACTCTATTAGCCAATCAAATTTTATATTTTTTAAAATTTATTCATATGTTTTAATTTATAGAATTGATAATAACTATTGCTCTACTGGACCAATTTAAATGATTTAACTGCCAAAATGTTCATCCCACTGAGACAATTCTAACAAGCCTAAAATCATTAAATTCTAATTACAGGATCTCAAAATTGTTCAACTTTAGCATTGTTAGACAAACAATAAAATCTTTATTGATCTTGAAATTCTGTGATTAGAATTTAGTAATTTTGGACTTGTTAGAATTATCTCATTGAAATGATCATTTTGGTAGTTAGATTATCCAAAATGGCCTAGTGGATCAAAAGTTATTCAATATTAAAGAAATTTACTTAGTGATTTTAAAAAATCACTATTAAAATTATATAAAAGTTAAACGATCTTGGGATCTTGTAATTAGATTTTAACGATTTTAGGTTTGTTAGAATCATTTAGTGAGTTGAACATTTTGGTAGTTAAATTATTTAAATTGGTTCAGTAGAGAAATAGTTATTAATAATTTTATAATTTTATACTTTTGGCCAGAATTATAAAATTTTAACCAGAATTATAATAATAACCTGATATTTTTAGGACCCTACCCACCTACTAAAAATTATATAATTTTTGAAATCTTCTAATGATCCAATTAAGGGTAGAGTGAACGTAGATTATTTATCATATGATTTTAGTGGTACAATGAGATTTATATAAAAAATAAAAATGTGCTACAAATAAAATTTTTTATATTTGTTATTAATTTAGCCAAAAATTTTATAATATCAGATATGTAGTACAAAATACTCTTTTTATAATAGTAAAATTTTAATAAATATAGTATTTGAAAAAATTATACTTCTATATATTATAAAGTTTTCCGAGATGAGCTCAAATTTTTTGTAGTTATACAAAAAGATTAATTCTGATTGGTTGAATCTATGTTGTTTATAACCGTGATTGGTCAATCATCTGATTTCATATGATCACAATGTGATTACTATTAAAAATAATCTATGTTCACCCTACTCTTAAGTTAAAATTTTAACTGTATATTTAGTATATATATGGCAAGGCAGTTGCATAGTACAAGCTTCTAAAATTGCATATTGGTAGTGAAAATAATTTTTTTTTAAAAAAAATTATTATTATTTTTTTTTTTAATAAAGCCACATAAACTTAATTTTTTGGTTCTCATAATCTGGCTAGATTATATTTTGAAAATTTTTGAAAAAACTTTTTTATATGTTTTAATAGCCAGGTAGAATTTTAAAAAATTTTTTTAAAAGGGAATGGTGACTTAGGGAAGTTGGTAAGTTGTCACCCCCAAGTAGCAGGTCTAGGGTTCAAATCCCACTGACGACGCTTTGANCCCCAAGTAGCAGGTCTAGGGTTCAAATCCCACTGACGACGCTTTGAAAAATAGACCTGTGTTCCGGTAACTGTTTCCTGTCGATCGGTTGGGTACATTACTTGTAGTTTTTGGTTACCATTTCGAATAGAAGCTTTCGGGCAAAGTTGTGTTTTGTGACACAGACAAATCCAAGGAACTGGAAAAACAGAAACCCATTTGGCAAGACCCGAGTAAGAAGGTAGCAAAGATTTTTGACAGTGCTACCAAAACCAGAATATTGGACTGGAGCTGAAGAACCAGACGTCGACCTCAGGGACAAGGTCTACCAACCTGGCCGCTGGATCGAGTACCGGAGGAAAAGGACCTATGTTATAAAAGTAGGTACCAGAGGGAAAAAAACTATAATGGCACCTAATGCTGTGTAGATCAACCCTTCCGGGCCAACTGGATTGGAAGTCTAGGAAAACAGTAAAGGACTAGTAGAAAAGTGATGGTGGATACCGGGGTTGGAGCGAACCTTATAAGGGCAGAAGTAGGTAATGGTAGCGGTTGCAGGGTATCCCTGACTGCAAGTTGTTTGTCTCGGTGAATGCATAAGTTACCAAAGAGTAGATGAATACCTGGTGGGACAGGTACCGCTCTACCAAGTTTCCTGTTGAGGATAAGCCGGATTGTACCTTCAGATATAAGAAGAAATCCTAAGGGCTCTTACGAAAAGAGACTTGGGTGGCTGGACTGATCGCATAAGTAATGCAGACTATACATGAGGACAAAAGCATTTCAGGTTCTAAAACCCGAAATTAAAATTTGAGATGAAATTGTTTTTGACCTATTTTACTTGAAAGACAAAATTATTTGATACTTTTTTTAAATAGATAAAATTATAAGGAACATATCTATATAAATTTTATTTGCTCTTCCTTATAAAAAATTTTAATTTTCTCTAATGATGACGAAATAGGCCTTTTTTAAAAATCAATTTTGGTAGCATCACTAACGCAGACATCTGGTGAATCTGTTGAAAGTCTAGGTGGGAAACTGAGTTTAAATATGCAATTTCCGTAGTTGAGTTGCAGGTATGGCATCTAGTGTAGAACCTTCAAGCAGACCACTTAAATTAGACACCAAAAGTGTACGTGTGGCTAGTTGTACTCTCATCCATGTAGAATCCAAATGCATAAACAGAATAAAGTATATGCCCCAAAACAGGTACTTTGAAACCGAAAAAAAAAATTTTTTTTAAAAAATTTTATAAAACTTAAAATTTTTTATATATAAAATTTTAAATAAAGTTCAGATAAGGGTGCTGACATTTATTATCTAATATCATTTACTATAGGGGCTTACCTAAAGGTGGGCACTATGCGCAAAGATGCATGCATGTGCATAGTTTAACAATCTATATATCAAAATGCTCATACAAAATAAAAATAAAAATTAATAATAAGAATATTATCACTATATAATTTTGCTCTGTTAATTCCTGAACACAAGTTTTTTAATTATTTGAATTTAATTATATAAAATAAAGCTTAGTAGAGTTCGAAATCAAGCTTATAAGCAAGTTTTTATTGAATTAAACTAACATGTTTATGCAAATATAATTAATATTCATATGCTTTAAAATAGTGTTTGGTTAGGTTTTAAAGTATGAACTAACTAATTTAAGCAGAATGATATTTTTAGTCGCAAGCTAGTAAGTATATTGGGTTAGAATAAATTCCATATTTTTGATTTTTGTTTTATGACATAAAGCAGGTTTTATTTTTGCATGATAATTATAGTGGATTTTATTTAATTAATGACACGAATTTTACCCTGCATATTATTTATGGGTTTTCTATATATCTCTGGCCAGAGATATATAAATTATATATCTCTGGCCTCTTTAGCCAATCAAAGTATGAGAAAATCACATGACTAAAGCTCATGTGTTGATCCGATCACTGATACAAGGTTGAACGACAAGATCAAACGATTTTTACCTTGCGCCCTGCACCATTACCAGATCCGGTTTTTTTTTTGCACTTTATTGTTGACTTTCGTTGTTGGTGTCGTGGTTAGACTTTTTCCTATTTTTTTCATGTTGCGGTTTCGATGTTTGGGTATCATATCCTTTTTTTTGTTTTTTTTGCTTTTTTGTTTTGCTTTCTTGCTTTACTTTCTTGCTTTGCTTTTTTGCATTTTTGCTTTGCTTTTTATATCATTGCGTTTTGCTTTTTTTTTTTTGCATTGCTGCCTTCTTGTGTTTTTCTTTGCTTTTGTATTCTTGCCTCTTTTACTTTTTTGTGTTTTGTGCTATTGTGATCTTGCTTTCTTGTCTTTTGCATATTTGCTTCTTTGCAGCTTTGTCTTTTGCGTCCTTGGGTTTGGGCAAAATGATAAGTATCAATTTTTTTACTTTTTTTTTTCTTCTTGAACTTGACTAACACTTTTTTTTTTGTAGTTGGATTTGTAGTTGAAGTCGTAGTTGGAGTCATATTTGGTACTGTATTTGGTGCTGTGATTTCATCGACATTCTGGGTGTATGTTTCGTCAGTTTTGTGATTTCTTTATTGTTAGAGGAGCGCCAGAAATCACCTGATTAGGGTTTCACTAAGTAGCTGACCCCCCTACCCCCACCTGATAATTTTTCTAAGCATTTGATTGGTTAAAATTTAATAATATATATATATATATTAAAAATTAGATAACTTTTGATCTACTGGTCTGTTTTGGACGATTCAACTACTAAAATGTTCGTCTCAGTGAGACGATTCTAACAAGCCCAAAATCATCAAAATCCAATCACAGAATCCCAAGATCGTTCAACTTTTGTGTAATTTTAATAGTAATTTTTAAAAGGAAAAAACTATTTGTATACTACGTGTATGTACATGGGTACTAATTAATTGATTTGCAAATCCGCGTAAAATATAAATTATAGACCAAAATTAAACCCGATTTAAGGTTAGAGTTAGAGTCAGCTTTGAGATTGGAAGGGGTTATAGGTTATATAAAATTTTGCAAGAAATTTTTTTTGTTAGAGCCCGAAGAGTGGTTTCATAAGCAAAATTTTAAGTTATCATATGTACCTATGTTAAGTTATTATATATACTCGTGTTTATACACTAGTGTACAAATAGTAATTGCCTTTTTAAAATTACTAAGTAAATTTATTTTTTATATTTAGACTTTTTAATCAAGTCTGAGTCTGGTCTGGGTCTGGTCCGAAGTCTGCAGACTGGTCTGAGTCCGAATATATTTATATGCATTTTTGGTGCTGAACAAATTTACTTAGTGCATTTTGTTAGAATAAATTAGTAAAATTTTATAAATCATAAGTTTTTATAGAATTTTATTAATAAAATTTTATAAAATCTTATAATTCGCAAATTTTTATTAATTAATTCTAACAAAATGACTAAGTAAACTTGTTCAGCACCTAAAAATGCATTAAAACGGCTAAGTTTGTTTTTATTTTACTTGAAATTTAGAGATTTGATGCACAATTTTGGAGTTTGATCAAAAAAGACAAATTTTAACATCTTATCTCCAAATTTCAAGTAAAATAAAAACAACCTGGCCGATTTAATGTATTTTTAGGTGTTGAACAAGTTTACTTAGTGCATTAATTTAGAAATAATTAGTAAAATTTTGTGAATCATAAGATTTTATAGAATTTTATTAGTAAAATTCTATAAAATCTTAAAATTCACAAAATTTATTAATTAATTCTAACAAAACGCACTAAGTAAACTTGTTCAGCACCTAAAAATACATTAAATAAGTAGGATTGTTTTTATTTTACTTGAAATTTGGAAAAAAATGCATAATTTTGGATTTTTGATCAAAAAAGTCAAATTTAAGCATCTTTTATCCAAATTTCAAGTAAAATAAAAACAACCCTGCCAATTTAATGTATTTTTAGGTGCTAAACAAGTTTACTTAGTGCGTTTTGTTAGAATTAATTAACAAAAATTTGTGAATCATAAGATTTTATAGAATTTTATTAATAAAATTCTATAAAATCTTATAATTCACAAATTTTTATTAATTAATTCTAACAAAATGCACTAAGTAAACTTGTTCAGCACCTAAAAATGTATTAAAACGGCTGGTTTGTTTTTATTTTACTTGAAATTTGGAGAAAAGATGCATAATTTTGGATTTTTGATCAAAAAAGTCAAATTTAAGCATCTTTTCTCCAAATTTCAAGTAAAATAAAAACAACCCTGCCGATTTAATGTATTTTTAGGTGCTAAACAAGTTTACTTAGTGCATTTTGTTAGAATTAATTAATAAAAATTTGTGAATTATAAGATTTTATAGAATTTTTTAATAAAATTCTATAAAATCTTATGATTCATAAAATTTTACTAATTTATTCTAACAAAATGCACTAAGTAAACTTGTTCAGTACCAAAGAATACATATAATTATATTTGGACTTAGACCAGTCTGCAGATTTCGGACCAGGCCCGAACTGGACTCATAGTTGAGTCTGGTCTGAAGTCTGAAATTAGAGTCTGAGTCTGGTCTGATCCTGGACTGAACAGGACCGGACCAGACCCAGACTGGACCTAGAAGCACTAGTCTCAATGAGACGAATCGAATGGTACCAAAATAATCTAATTCTGATCGATATTGCACATGGTATTTATTATAGAACTTAGGTGCACCAAATTAGATATATCTAATTATTAATTGTTTATAGAATACAAATCTTTGTTGATCTTAGGATCCTGTAATTAGAATTTAGTGATTTTAGGCTTGTTAGAATCAGCTCACTAAGGCGAACATTTTGGTAGTTAAATCATCAAAAATGGACTGGTGGATCAAAAGTTATTCAATATTAAAAATTATATATATATAATAATATATATATATTTTTTTTTTTAAAGTGTCCGCCTTGGAACTGGGGAATTTTTTATTCAAGATATTTGGGTCAGTGTCCCACTAAGGGCCACCTGCATTTGTTACATTGACGAGGATACAACTAGCCACACGTACAACTTTTGGTCGTTTAATTTAAGTAGTCCGCCCGAAGGTTACCCTGCAGGTTCCACACTAGCTGCCATACC
The DNA here is from genome assembly GCA_003550325.1 of Gigaspora rosea. Classification (NCBI taxonomy): domain Eukaryota; kingdom Fungi; phylum Glomeromycota; class Glomeromycetes; order Diversisporales; family Gigasporaceae; genus Gigaspora; species Gigaspora rosea. Next base: position 159,438 of record QKWP01000528.1, read on the forward strand.
TGCAACCCGACTAGGGGATTGCCTATTTAAACCCTCTGATCCCTGCTCCTCCTGCCAACCTTTCCTGTATCACCGAAACAGGCCCGTTACATAAGCAGTCAGTCAGCCAGTTCCGGATGCTTATCCGTCGTTCTTAGGACCCATTTTGATTCTGTATCCTTGGCAGAAAACTTGGTAGAGCAGTCCCTGTCCCACCCAGGTAATACCTACACTTCGGTAACTTATGCATTCACCGAGGCGAACAACTTGCAGTCGGGGGATACCCAACTGCTACCATTACCTACTTCTGCCCTTATAAGGTTCGCTTCAACCCCGTTACCCAGCATCACTTTCCTACCGGTCCTTTACCGTTTTCCCAGACTTCCAATCCAGTTGGCCCAGAAGGGTTGATCTACCCGGCATTAGGTGCTATCATGGTTTTTCTCTCCTTGGTCCCCAATTCCTCAACATGGGACCTTTTCCTTCGGTGCGACTCCGGCGGCCAGGTTGGTAGACCTTGTTCCCAAGGACAACGTCTGGTACTTCGGCTCCAGTCCAATATTCCTGTTTTGGTAGCACCGTTAAAGATCTTTGCTACCTCCTTACTCGGGTCTTGCCAAATGGGTTTCTGTTTCCCTGGTTCCTTGGATTCGTCTGTATCACGAGACACAACTTCGCCCGAAAGCTCCTATTCAAGATGGTAACCAAGGACTACAGGTAATGTACCCAACCAATCGACAGAAAACAGTTACTGGAACACTGGTCTATTTTTTCAAAGTGTCGTCAGTGGGATTTGAACCCTAGACCTGCCACTTGGGGGTAACAACTTACCAATTTCTCTAAGTCATCATACCCATATATATAATAATATATATAAATATATATTTATATATATTATATATATTATATTATATATAGGACCTGATAATTGCTCTACCCCACCTACCTAAAATATCAGGTGATAAATAGCGCTCCCCTTAGTGTGGTTTCGTCGTCACTTACTAACATATTTTGTTTTATTCTAGGTTTATTTCATTGTTGGAATCATAGTCAGTGTTGTAATTTTGTTGTTGTTTTGGATATATGTTTCGTTAATTCGTAATTTTTTTTTGTTAGTGCAGTTTTGACATTGTTCGTTGCTGCTCTTTTTGCTATGTAGTGTATTATAGTATATACTGCTAAAGGTTGCTGATATTTTTTTCGCCGTTGGTATCGTTGTTTGTTGATGCTCTCTTTGTTTTTGATGAGTCGTTTTTTGGATCTTTTTCGTCGTTGATGTGTCGTTCTTTGGTGCCTCTCTTTGTTGCTAGTCTTGTTGCCTTTTTCGTTGCTGTACCGGTCACTTTTTCGTCACTTGCCACTAATATCGTGTATCATGCCGTTTTAGGCTAAAGGTTGTTTAATCGTGTATAGGGTTAGTGTCAAAATTGGGACTTAGGAGTAGGGTTAGAGGGTTAGATAATAGCACATAGTCATACAGGTTTAGTGTTAGGATTAGTAAGTTAGATAGTAGCACAAGATTATGTAAATGTAAATTTAGAATGATACGTATTGTTGTAAATTATCATAATAAATATGAGAATTTTTTTTTTTGAAATAATCATGAAATCGGGTTAAAGTGAAATATGTATAGTATAAAAAAATTGACAAGTCACCGAAAAATAAAATTTTTGGGCGCATTCTATAGGGTTGGGAGTTAAGATTAAAGGTTAGTTTAGAGTAGAGTTTATATTTAAACAAGTATAAGTAGATTTTAGAAGGTTAAATAGAAATGATTTCATTATAAATATATGCATATATATATGTAATCGGTTCAATCCTGGGAAGTTAGTAGTCAGATTTCGGGTTGCACAAATCCTTCCAATTAACTGATAATCTGGAAAGGTGGGTCATGTGACTTTTGCTTGTTTTGATTGGCCGATAGCCCAGAGATAGGACCCCGAACAATCTATGTGAGGTTATATTTGAGTATCATAGTAAAAATTTTTTTTGGTTAGCATTTTTGGTTTGGAATATATAAGCTATATTTCACATATTAGATAAATCTTTTACCCACTTTTAACTTTTTTGAAATACAACATTCTCTAAAAAAAAAAAAAAAAAAAAATGTTCTCAAAAAAAAAAAAAAAAAAACTCTAAAAATTTAACAAAAAAAAAAACCAGTTTGTACAATTTTTACCCCTTCCTTTTTACTCCTCTTTTCCTTTTACCTCTCACTCTCTTTCCTCTCTCTCTTTTTTTACCTGCTAGGTTACTATTATAGCCCAGATTTTTTTTCATTAGCACACTTCAAATATAACATTTATAAAAATTACCCCTATTAGCATTCTTTTAAATATACCTATTTTGCTATTTAGCAGGCTTCAAATATAACTTTTTTCTCCAATACCTACTTTTCAAATATAACCTTTTTTAAAAAACGGCCCTCCATTAGCTATTTTTCAACTATGACATCACATAGATTGTTTGGGGTCCTCCAGAGATATATAGAAAAACCTATTATTTATTTGTACAAGCCCTTAAAAAAAAACTTTGCTAAACTTTAAATTTATATTTTAAAAATATAATTGTAATACTTATGCATATTGTTTTTTTAATTATTAATTCAAATAAAATCTTTAATGTATAATATAATCTATTAAGTAGGTTAGTACGAATTTTTAAATAAATTAGCACAAATAAAAAAATAAAAATATATATCTGTTTCAATTTTTATACTTTGAAATCAGATTAAAATAAAATACAAACTATTGAAAAATAAATTTTTTTGGGTGCATTTTTTTTTAGAATAGGGGTTAAGATTAATAGTTAGTCTTAAAGTAGAGTTTATATTAAGGTTAAAGGTTAGTCTTAAAGTAGAGTTTATATTAAACAAGTATAAATGAGCTTTAGAAAATTAAATAGAAATGCACATTTTATTTTAATTTTGTTATGATCTATAAAAAAATTAAGATTCAAACTACTTTTTATACATAAGTAACTAATATAAATTTTATCAAACATTTTTTGTAACTAATCGGTTTTTGATATTATGAACCAATAATAAATTTTAACTATGCTGCATATATATGCATGCATGCATGCAGTATATTATGCGCATGCATAGTAGCAAAAATATAATTTTGCCCAACTCTAGGCTTACCCCTACTCCAGGTAAGGTCTATAAATAGAATTTTAGCCAATCAAATTTAACTAAGATAAGATTTTTCTTGAACTCCACTTCCTAAAATATTACTTAATAAATATCAGCGCCCTAAGCGGGACATTACTTTATTTATTTTAGTATTTAATACTATAATGCCAGATAATTATTTTTTAAAATTAATAAAAGTTCGGCCTGTTGGTCTTTTTTTTTTTTATATTATAAGAACCAAAAAATTAATTTTATATAGTCTAATAAAATAAATTTATTATAAAATGACAATAAAAATTGTATCAAAATGTAGCTTAGGTCTTTTTTTATTTGAAATAAAAAAATTATAAATGAATAGCTAAAATTGAAAAACTTTTATATGTAAAGAAAATAATGTTTAGTTTTTGTATATCTATATTTTTGCACCAGATCATAGTTATTATATATACAGTTAGACCTCTTTAAATATATGGGGTGTCTCCAATTAAAAGGGCACATTTTTATATTTTTTTGAAAAATACATTTTCATTAAATTCATACAGTCAGATCTCCATAAATGCAACTCTTAGAGACAAGCCTACAATGTGCATTTAGAGAGGTTTGCATTTAGAAAGAGCCAATTAAATTGCAGCTTTAAAAATTAGATCATCAAGTTTGTGTAACTTCTATCAAAACCTGTATAACCTATTTTAATACTAAAATTTGATTGGTTACATATATTTAGGAAGATTAGTGTGATATAAAATCTATATATTTAAAAATACTAACGGTTACACAATTTATGCATTGGCACGTTTAGAATACTATGTATAAATAAATATACTAATAAGATTTTTTATGTACCCATGTGACATTTTTGTGTAAATCAACAAACCAGAGTCGCGAAATTTTGTTTACATGGATCAAGCTAAAAACAAAAAAATTCAAGAACAAGAAACAGCAGTTTAAACCTAACTTGGTCCATTAATAAAAAATGCCGGGATGCCATTTTACTTATTTATACTGATTTTAACTTAACTTGACTCTAATGCTAAACTGGCTTTGATCTTAATTTAACTATAGTTCAAAAAATATAATTTGCAATACATTACGCCCTAGATCATGTAACGATTTTATCATTGATTTATATAATAATTACGAATTTAATATAATTTATTAACTTTTCATCTATTATTATTAAATTTATTAATTTATTAGTCAGATTTTAAATAATATTTGAATATCTTTTCTCATCCATTTCAATACCGATTTTCCAATTGTATCAGAACTTTTCCAAAATTATTCTTCACTATAAAATCGACTATAGAATATATGATTTGCGATCAAAATATTTATTGTTATTCATGCAATGAAATGATTTTAAAACTAAAAAATCTCTAACTATAACCCAAACTAACCCAACACTAAACTCCTAATTTCCCAAAACTGCTAAATCATGACTATTTAACAAAATGGCAATACAAATGATATCGGCGCAAAACGATGATTCCAGATAATGACGGCCCAGAATGAAAATGATAAAGATGACAACCATTTTAAACAACTACTATCTAAAAGAAATAATGCAAAACGTTATTCACTACTATCAAGAGCAGAATTACTACAATGACAAAGCCTTAAAACATACCATTTATGAAGCCATGAAACTACTACAATTACAGAATTGTGAAACTGTACCATTTTGAAGTCGTAAAACCATGCTACTTTTGGAGCTATAAAACCACACCATTTATGAAAATGAAACTACACCACTTACGAAGTTGCAAACCCACACCATTTACAAAGCCGTGAAACTGATACTGTGAAACCAAATTATTTATTCACTAGCAACGACGCGTCAACATAACGAAGTCAACTTGGTTCACTATTTCGAAAGAAAAAAGTATTAGCACGTTCACAAATCAGAAGAATCATAGAAATTCTAGAAACAATATAATTCATAATCTGAATGGCAATTATTAATAGCAGCATCACAAGTTACGGTGATACAGATAATACAACACCTATAACGGTAACATCTTAACGACAACACTAGCAATGACAACACCAGAATGGATGAAATTCTGTTGCTTGCAAGAAAAAAAGGTTAGTTACGCACAGGGTTGGGCAACTGGACAATTGGAAATTTGTCCAGTATCCAGTGTCCTAATTGTTCAGTGAAAAGCAATGGATTAAGAAAAATAATCACTGGACAACAACAATTAAAAAAAAATTATAATTTTTAAAATTTTAAACAAAAAAAATTAAATAAACTAGATAATTAACCAATTCTGTTAAAATCGATAACTTAAAAAAATTAATTTATTAAGCCTGTTCCTGCTATATAATATAATATTTATAATGTTTTCAAGCCTGATATCTCTCAAAACCTGTTTACCATGCATATTGCTTTGGGAGGTTAACATTATTTGAAATACTTTCCTTTACAATTGCAAGCAAATTGGTTGCATATAGATATCTTATTTAGTTAGATACAGTATTATGTGGCCAATATATTTATTGCTTATTAATTTTTTCAAATGTACTGTATGCGCTAACAGATTTTTTGACTAATATACAATAATTAACTAAATTTTAAAATTAAATAAGAATAAAATTAAATTAAATCAAAGGTATAGTGCATTATTATAAAATTTTAACTACATTTTTAAGAATTAGCTAGAGCAATCCTCTGGGAGTACTAGTTATCTGACCAGATATGTTGTGCTTTGACGAATTTATTTATTTATTGAATTTTTTTATAAATATGTCACTGGACACTGGACATGCACTGGACATTACACTGGACAATTTGGAAATGTCCAGTGTCCAGTGAAAAAGCACTGGATATATAGCTTGCCCAACCCTGGTTACGCATTACCAAAGAAGCAAAAAAAATTAAAAAAACTGATAATCATAATTGATGATCATCAGTTCTATCCCATGATTTAGGGATACCCGGTGCAATAAATTATAAAATCCAAAAATATAATTTATTAAAATAGCAAAATTTTATATTAATTTGTTTAATACTTAAGATTTTTGTATTTAAATATAGACCATCAGTGAAGCAATGCGTCATACCTAGTATTATTCAAAAGAACGTGCATTTGCAGAATATAGAACATGCATTTAGCACTAATAACATCTTATGAAAAGAAAAAACATGCATTTAGGAAGGTATTGCATTTATGGAAGTTGTATTTATGAAGGTCCGACTGTATAAATTTTGACACAATTGACTTTTTTTAATTATAAATAAAAGTCAATTTACATAATAAAAAATCAAAGATAATGTAAAAAGAAAAATTACATGAGCCTGCATAGAGCCAACAAGTTATGAGTTTACCGATAGTCACCTGCCGTCTTTAACCAATCAATATTGTAAAATTTGATTGATCCCAGATCAGTCCGAAAATCAAAACAAATAATTAAACTCAAATATCTCAAAATAAAAATATATATAAAAATGTGACCTTTTAATTGAAGACACCCCATATAGCAAGGACCTGATAAAAAACCTTGCATTTAGAAAAGTATTGCATTTAGAAAGGTAAAAATCTATAAGTAATATATGAGTTGGGATCAAGTCAAGCTATGCATTTAGAGAGGTTATACATTTAAAGAGGTTGTATTTAGGGAGGTCTGACTATAGTATACTACTTTAGCTTATTATTAACTAATAGCATATCAAAGTATTTAAAGTTAAATGCTTTTATTGTATTATAAAATTATTACAAATTTAAATTTGTGTAGTCTGATTGGTTAATATTATTTAAAAAAAATTTTTTTTGATAGTATAGTATACTAGAATAGTATCCTGATATACCATTTGCTAAATAGCCTACCATACGGCATGCCAAATAATTTTAGGCGTGCCAGATTTTTTGCTTTTTGATTTGTCAAAATATAGTTTGAAATCGGTTTTATTTTTTTAAATATTAAAACCGGGTTTAATTGGTTTTAATATATGAAAAATAAAACCGGCTTCAAACTCAAGTCAAACAATATGCAATAAATACGTACGTACGTACATATAATATTAACTTATATATAATATATTTTGTACTTTTTTGTATTATACTGTATAACGTATAATACGTAATAAAGCTTGTGTGAAGACTAATTTTTGACAAAAAGATGAACCTATCCCTTAACTAGTTCAACACCAAACTTTTTAAAAACCGGGCTGGGTCTAACTAATATATATGTTATTATTTATTGCCGTATAAAGGGATTTGGATCCGCATAAAATTTAAGCCCAGTTTATTCGTTAATAAAATTGGTAGCCAACCCGAGTTATTGTGTAAGAGATTCGCTTCGATAGTAAAACAGGATCTTTATAAATCAAACCCGACTTTTTTTCAAATAGATGTCAAGTGTGTAATTTCCTTTTCACAATATAACATCTCAGCCGCATACTATACCCGGGGGTTATTTAAAAATTTGTGGAATGTGGGTCTTGTGTACGCCCATTCACGGGTACGTACTTCAATAACTCGAGTAACCCGGTTATTTATGGCAGGGAATTCATACGATTGGCTAATTTACGTTTAGAATAGCACAACTTAACAGGTTGCATAAAACCTTCTTCGAATTTTTTTAAATGGTATCCATTCGATCATAAATTCGTAATTGTAAGTATATCATAGGGCAATCTCTATTTCTACTTATCCATCCTTATCAGAATCACATGTCAACCATACTTTATTTGTTCTATCTTCGTTACAATGCGCACTATATCAGAAGTTTTTTATAATTATATAATTCATTAATTTCATATTACCTTATTTATACGACAGATTTAAAATGCAATAATTTTTATCTCACCGACTAATTAATTGTAAAGATTCATGAACCCTTAATAGCTTACTTTTAAATACTCTGATTATATTATCGCGAAATTAAATATATAGTAAAATATTAATGTTTTTTTTTTGTGTTTATGCACTAAATTATCATAATCTATGTCTTAAATATAATACTTATCATTATATTAATATCTTTATACAGTACGTGCGTACTAAATTATCGTGAATAAAATGAAACTGTAAATAGTAAATACGTATTCAGTTATATTCACGTACTAATTATCGCGAATAAATATACTCAGATCATGAATAACACCTGGTTTAATTAAATCAGACGAGCTATTCAATATAAGACCACTGTATTATGGACGTGTCAGATATTAGTTGAAATCAATTTATTATAGAGCTTACCCCCTCCCTCTTTCCTGAGAAATTTAGTCATTCTGATTGGCTATGTGCATATATTTAGACTTGGAGATTTTTCTACATCCCCTTTCATTCTACAATACCAATTGATGTCTAATAGTAGCAAAATTACAGTAATTTGATATGACAAGGAGAGTTTTGGGACACTCGGCTAATAATAATCATAAATCTTACGTGAATTGGGGTTACCTAGATCCCTATATAAATACAATCTCTAATCTCTACAATTGTTTTATTAGTTTGTTTATTTAGCAATTATGTTTTATATATATATAGAAATTAACATTTATGATTTGTTTTAATCATTACCGTATGAGTTGATTAATATATATATATAGTAAGTACCACAAGTTTTTGCACACCTTTATAATTTAATTTAGCCAGGCAAGTATAGGTGCGAACAAAGGTAGCTACTTTTAAGTCGTAATAATGATGTCAATATCTGTTATTTTAGTAGATTTTTTTATCCTTTATTAGTCGTTTTATTTATTAAACTTATCAATTAAAGTTTAATGGACGAATGTAAAAGATTATATACCGAGATTTTTTATGAATTTGACCCTTGTTATAATAAAATTAAAAAAATTTTTTTTTTATAAAACAAAAATTAACCCTGTTCAAGATTAGGGTAAGGCTAGCTTTTATAATCAAGATTTTGAGACTAACTGCTAAATTAATTTTTTTTTATAAACACAAAAAATAACCCTGTTCAAGATTAGGGTAAGATTATCAAGATTTTGAGATATATATGTCTAAATACTCACACAATGTAAATTTTAATCTAATAAGCTTTTCATATTAGTCACGAATTCGTTATAGTCACATAAATTCCTGATTGGACGATGTAACTATTACTAATTTATCCCAAGTTCTGATTGGATGCTGTAAATTCTCTTTTACTGGACAAACCGGATTACGCGACCAATAAAGAAAGGTTTTCAAAAATCGATATATCTGATAACTTATATCTCAAAATTTTGCTTATGAAACCACCTTTTGCGTAAATTCCCTGCAAAATTTTAAAATTTTAGTAAAATACTAGTAGACTGGCATTCATGCTATATTCAATACATATCTCAAAAGTAAATATTAGAGTAGATCAACCAATAACACAAGATTATCTATCATTAGGAAATTTTAAATAGAGTGGATATCGCTTACCAGCTGCAGAGATGATTGTCATCGAATAACCGATTATAATCAATTAAAAAATAATCGATTATAATTTTTTATCGATGTTAACTTGAATGATTGCAACCAATTGTAATCAATATAAATCGATGGCAATCACTAGGAGTACTCCAGGCATTAATAAAACATATAACCCAATTCTGGAGTGCGCCGGAGTGGGTTATATGTTTTATTATTGACTGGAGTGCTCCATTAACAATCTTAGCAATCACCCTTGGGACCGGTAATTGATATCCACCTTATTTAAAAATTTCCTGATAATTGCGCTGCATACAATACCCGGAGTCTAGTACCCGCGTGTACTGTGTGAAAAACCGGGTACTATATGTGGAGATATGTCATATGAAAGTAAAATTAAATATATTTATACCTCCGGGCATTATTCAAGAATTAGGCCAAAGCTACCGGCCAGATTTTAAAAATTTTACTTTTATAAAATTATGACGCTTTAAAGTTTAGAAACTTATAGTAATTATATAGAAAAGTTTTCAAAAAAATATTTGACAAATTTATAGAACTAATGTTGTTCTACAAAGTTACCGGTCAGTTTTTTGAAAATTCTCTTGTATAAAAAATTTTGGCAATTTAAAAAATTGAACATGTCGAGTATAGACTTCTAGTTCACTAAAATTTTTTATTGGTACGCGTTATTCGATCTAAAGCCTGATGCGATCTATTTCGTCCAATCAGGAATAATTTCAGTTCGTCCAATAAGAACTTTGGAAATTATTCTCCATAATAGGAGCGATCGACATTATCCATATCATGATTGAGATCTTCGTAACTGGTAATTAATTTTTTTTTCCCCGAATAAATGAAGACCAATTTTAAGGTACCACACTGATTTAAGTTATATTGGTAAAAATGCGATCGAAACATTTAGATATTCATTAATATATACTAAAAATTTCTTCTATATTATAAAATCCATCTCACTACAGTTCTCAAATTTATGCGGAACTGTATACACTCGAGGAAACTTGTGTTTTACCCCCGATGGAAATTCATTGCTGAGTCCTGTGGGAAATCGCTTATCTTTATTTGATCTTGTAAAGTAAGCATATTTTAAAGTTTATAAGTTTAGATGATTGTAACTTTTTACAATTTTACGACGCAAGGCTTTTTTTTTTTCACTTATTAATCTTGCATATTTTTAATATCAATCACAGCAACAAATCAATTACATTTCCATTTGAAAATCGAAAAAATATTTCGCGAATTGCACTTTCACCAAATGCCAACATTCTACTTTCTATAGATGAAGGTAGTGTCTGACTTGAAAATTAATGTGAATGATAATTACAATTCACCAACTGCTGAATTATTTTTTTTTTCAGATGGAAGAGTTCTTTTAGTCAACTTTCAACGCAGAATTGTTTTACACGAATTCAATTTTAAATCTCCTGTTGCAGATGTACAATTTAGTCCAGATGGAAAGTAAGCACAGTTGAGCATAATTATTTACAGTATTTTATTGGTGTTTTCGGGGGCCAAATTATTTTCTCAAGTCCGGAATATTTCGCCAATAAGAAATAATTTCAACCAATTTTTGGTCAACCTGCAAAATATATAATAATTTTGCACTTTTTATTTCACCAGCGTGAAATAATTTCATCAGACGAAATATTTCAGATTTGCCAGTAATTGTTACAATGAAAATTTACTTTCTTGAGATTTTTTTTTAAACAATCTTTTATAATATAAACAATATAAACTTAAAATTTAAGTATTTTTATATTGTAATAGTGCCAAAAATTTAATTTATTAAAAATATTTGTTGAGAAATTAGGGTTTAATACTTAATTTTTAGATGATATATGAATTTTAGTTAATTTTGGAAAATCTTTACTATTTTTAGTTAAGATCAGACATTTACTACATTTACTACATTTACTCTCATTTAAAATTTCAAAGTAATTAAACTTCATTGTAACAATTTTGGAGGAATGCTTTTGGTCAACCTGTATAATTAACTTACTTTAACAGATTATAATACATTATTACATCTAAAATATATTTTAAAGATTTTTTGGTGTTGCATTGGGAAAAAACATTCAAGTATGGAAATCACCAGGACTAAGTCGGGAGTTTGCACCATTTGTCATGCATCACAAGTACACAGGACATTACGATGAGGTCACTTCAATAACATGGTCTACCGATTCTCGGTATTTAAGATCTTATTTTCGATACTATAACATGAAATTTGTATGATTTTGTCAGTATTTAATCAATTATTATCAAATTTTTTTATAAGATTTTTTCTCTCTACTTCAAAAGATATGACTGCAAAACTTCATTCTTTACTTCCTATCGAAGATTTCTCGACTGTAACGTTATCAGGTCATAAGAACTATGTCATCGGTGCATATGTTTCAAAAGATCAAAATATGGTAGGTAAAATAAATACAGCCAGACCTCTCTAAATGCATCATGTAAGGACTTTAACAATAAGCACTTAGAAAACAATAAGAAAAATCACATTTATGGCCAGGATTTGAGAGTGCATTTAGAGAGAAGCCTGGGATGAGGTATTTTTTAGGGTTAGACTATTAAGGTTAGAGTTATTAATAAAAGAGTAGAGATGGATCTTTGTATAAAGGTTTATATTTACAAATAGAAACACAAAATGTCAGCATCAACCACCACAATAATTTGTATATTATCTAACTTTTTTACTTATTAAATTTTTGTATATAGATATATACTGTTAGTAAAGATGGAGCACTTTTTATTTGGAAATTCACTTCTCCTCAAACTTTAACGGAAGAAGATGAACAACATGAAGAAATGGATATTGATGGAGTAGAATCACAATCGAAAAGATGGATTATTTCATCTCGTCATTATTTCAATCAATCCGGAGCTAAGGTTATTTGCTCAGCTTATCATATATCATCAAATTTATTAGTAGTTGGGTTTTCATCCGGAATTTTTGGAATTTGGGAAATGCCCGAATTCAATAATATACATACATTGAGGTAAAAATAATCAATAATATATTCTACTATCCTTTAATAATACAAAGTTACAAAGTTTATCAAGATATACTAATTTAATATATATATATATACATATATATATATATATTATTATCATTATTATTATTATTATTGATATTTCAAGTATTTCTCAAAAAGCAATAGATTCCGTAACAATTAATTCAACCGGTGAATGGTTGGCATTTGGATCTTCAAAATTAGGCCAACTTTTAGTTTGGGAATGGCAATCCGAATCATACGTTCTTAAACAACAAGGTCATTATTATGATATGAATACGTTATCATATTCATCAGATGGTCAAAATATTGCAACAGGAGGTGATGATGGTAAAGTTAAAGTTTGGAATACAATGTCAGGTTTCTGTTTTGTAACATTTTCCGAGCATACATCTGGTGTTAGTGTAGTAGAATTTGCAAAAAATGGACATGTTTTATTTTCGGCTTCTTTAGATGGTACAGTTCGAGCCTTTGATTTAATTCGTTATAGAAATTTTAGAACATTTACATCACCATCACCAGTTCAATTTACAGCATTAGCTGTTGATCCAAGTGGTGAAATTGTTTGTGCTGGATCAATGGATACATTTGAAATTTTTGTATGGTCAGTACAAACTGGAAAATTATTAGATATTATGGCAGGACATGAAGGTCCTATAAGTGGATTAACTTTTAGTCCTACAGGTTTATTAGTTGCATCAAGTTCTTGGGATGCTACAGTTCGTGTTTGGGATGTATTTGAACGTAGTAAACATGTTGAAATATTTCGACATACATCAGATATTTTAACTGTAACATTTCGACCTGATGGAAAACAATTAGCAGCATCTACTTTAGATGGACAAATTACTTTTTGGAATGTTGAAAATGGTGATCAAGTAGGAACTTTAGAAGGAAGAAAAGATATATCTGGTGGAAGAAAAATCAATGATCGAACAACAGCCGCTAATTCTTCATCTGGAAAATCATTTAATAGTATATGTTACACTGCTGATGGATCATGTGTTATTGCTGGTGGAAATAGTAAATATATTTGTCTTTATGATGTTAAAGAGAAATTATTAATAAAAAAATATCAGATATCACATAATTTATCATTAGATGGAATACAAGAATTTTTGAATAGTAAATATATGACAGAAGCAGGACCTCTTAATTTAATAGATCAATCAGGAGATCTTAGTGATTTAGAAGATAGACATGATACTAGTTTACCTGGAACTCAAAAAGGAGACCTTTCTATACGAAAAACTCGACCAGAAATTCGTACAAAATGTGTAAAATTTTCACCAACAGGTAGATCTTGGGCTTCAGCATCAACTGAAGGATTACTTATTTATTCATTAGATGAATTATTACTTTTTGATCCTTTTGATTTAGAAATGGATATTACACCAAGTTCTATTCTGAAAACATTAAATTCTAAAGATTATTTGAAAGCACTTGTAATGTCATTTAGGCTTAATGAACGATATATAATACGACAAGTTTATGAAACTATTCCTCCTGATGATATAGAATTAGTTGTTAAAGATTTACCGGAAAAATATATAGATAAATTTTTTAAATTTATTGCTGTTAATATTGAAGAATCACCACATCTTGAATTTCATTTAATATGGGTTATTAAATTATTAACTACACATGGTAAATATTTAAAGCAACGTTCAAATGAATTTTCTACTATACTACGATTATTGCAAAAAGCAATGGGTAAAGTACAAGAAGATATAGCAAAATTGTAAGTCTTTATTTTTATTTATTTATTTATTTGTTTATTTATTTATATTATATGTTTTCATTAAAATTTTTTACATTACTAATTTTTAACATTAATAAATATAGATGTGATGAAAATACATATACAATGGAATACATTTTAAGTACATATAAAAATAAAAAATGAAATAATTTTCAATATTAATAAAAAATGAAACAATTATTTAAACCCTAGAATTCAAATTAAGATAATTTACCTTTGAAATGTGACATATGTCGAAATTGAATTATTTTATTTTCTTTATATATCATTGTATATTTTATTATTTATTGTGTAATTTGAATTTCTATTTCTACTGACTTATTAGATGTCAATTCTTTTGCTAAAATAATACATTTTTGATTAATATCTATTTCTATTGTAATGTCAACTTTGAGTTCATTAATCTTTTTTTCAGGTAAATCGGTTAACACCAGCTCAGCTAGCAGTTTTACAGGAGAAAGATTAGGTCTTTCTTGTAAGGTCGAATCATTTTCTAAATTGTTATCAGTTTGTGAAGAAGGTTTAGGAACTATAATGTCACCTTCCCATATTGGAACATAAAATTTTTTTTGATCATCAAACATATTTGAGGATTGAAAAATACGACGAGCAGGAAGAGGAGTGTTTCCTGGTATAATGACCACAAAATTATTTTCAGCATTAAGTATACCTATAGGTTTTGATAAATGAGGAACAAGGGTGACCGAAGAGTCAATACTATCAGAAATCATTTGATCATCCAAATCACCAATCAAATCGCCTTGAAATGCACATCCGTAGGCAACAACTTCATCAGGTTCAAAATCTTGACGAATAACAGTAATTGTATTATTAAATGTATCACGAAGTTTTGATTGAAGTTTTGGAATTCTAGAAGCACCGCCCACTAAGATTACCTGAATCGAGAATGTTAGTAATGTATATAATATATATAACAATATATATATATATAATAATATATATAACAATATATATATAATAATATATATAATAATATATATATTAATATATATAATATAAAATATAAAAAATTATTACCTCATCAATTAATTGAGTATCCAAATTATTTTCTTTTAAAGTATTAGAAATAACATCTAAAATCCTTGTAAAAAGTTTATTTGACATGATTTCAAATCTAGTTCTATTAATTGATCCATGAAAATCTATACCATCAGCTAAAGATTCTACCGAACATGGAGAAGTTGAACTACTTGATAAAGTTTTTTTTGTAATTTCAACAGCATTTCTCAATTTAACCAAAGCACGTTTATTTTGTAAAATGTCAATCTGTGTTTTACGTTTGAATTCATTTACGAAATGATTTACAAGAAGGTCATCGAAAGCGGCACCGCCAAGATCGGGATCATGAGTGGTAGCTAATATAGTAAACATGCCTGAGCGAATAGACATTACCGTAACATCAAGACTATCAGAACCCAAATCAAGTATTAAAGCGGTTCTATCATTATGTAGGTTATTATTATATTCTTCAGATTTAATGCCTGACTCGTAAGTCAATATAGCAGCAGTAGGTTCATTAATCAATTGTAAAACACGTAATCCAGCTTTTTCAGTTGCATCTTTTAGGGCCAAACGTTGAGAATCAGTAAAATAGGTAGGAATGGCAAGAACAACACCAGTAACCGGTTGACCTAGAAAATTTTCAGCACTTTCACGAAGGCTTGTAATATATTTTGTAGTAATTTCTTGAACAGTAAAAATTGATTCCTGATTCATAAATTCTACAGAATATGCAGGTATACCATCCTTATCAACTAATTGGGCAGTTCCCTTTATTACAGAAGAATTACATTCGGCAAAGCTATTATTATAAAATATTTAATAATTTATTATTTAAATTTAATAATTTATATTATTTTACTTAAAAATTATTTTAAATACCTTTTTCCGATAAAATTACGAAATTGAGAAATGGTATTTTTAGAATTACTTAACAATAGAGCTTTGGCTTGAGTTCCTGCAAGCTATACGAAAGTCGAAATACTAAGGTCAAAAAAAAAAAAAAGTAACCTTAACAATAGATCATTTTGTAAATCAACAATTAGTTTTACCTCTTCTTCACCAGCAAATGCAACTAAGGTTGGTATTTGCCTTTCACCATCTTCATTAGCTATGCAATCCGCTCTCCCATCCTTTATTAATTGTTAATTAATATTCATAAGAAATTTTAATTGATATTATTAAGTTTTTGTATACCTTATTAATTATAGCGATACTGGAATAACTTTGGCCTATTCTAAGCCCAATAATGGATTTCTTTGAATCGGTAGCCGATGGCATTTTTTTTTTTTTTTTCACGGAAAAAAAAAAAAGGAATTCACCCAAAGATTTTGATTATCACATGTGATCAAACAGTAATGGCGTTTGGGCAGAATTATAGGGGGTGGCCAACTTTATATAAATCACAGTCTGTGCGGCGAGAAAAACCTGAAATAACTAAAGTTGGCGGGAAAAATAATGAATGTTACGCTACGGGTGTTTTTTTATTATCAGACTAAAAAAAATTTGTATGAAAGATTTAGCAGATTTAGTAGATTTAGTAGATTTAGTAGATTTTTAGTAGATTCTAGTAGATTTTTTAGTAGATTTAATGTAGTGTTTTCAGCCATCATTGCCGCAAAGTAATGTTTATTGCATTTAACAAATGCCGGTTCAAAAAGAAAAAAAAAAAAAAAATACAGTAAACCGGTCCAATTTATGTGTAATAAGTAGGACGAAAAAAATTGAAATCAAATCAGCATTCATGTTTATGATACACTTATTTTTTTTTCTTTTTTTTTTTTTTTTTTTTTCACTTTTTTTTTTAATTTTTTAGTTTTTTTTTTTTTTTTTTTTTTTTTTTTTTTTTTTTTTTTTTTTAATTCAAAAATTCAAACCCTTTTGAAACATAAATTTTATCGCTCAATTACCAAGTATAAAAGTTAATGAAAAAAATTTGTTCGTTTAACTTACGTTGTACGAATGCAAAGCGAGCAACTTTAACAAATGTTCATCTTAACAAGAAACGAGTTTAATGGACAAGACAGATTGCCGGGAAAAAATCTTAATGAGGCAAATGAATAGCTCTATGACGTAAAGGTTAAGTCATATCACTGGTCAATATTTTCCGCATGGTCAAAATATAAATACATCATGGTACATCTCAATTTGTGATTTATATAATAAATGCTACTACTGTATTGGCTATATTTTACTGTATTGAACTGTATTGTGTAATATCGATATTGTGTACTTTTATTGTATAATTTGAATAAATAATATATATATTAACTATTTAACTATTTAACTATTAATATATATTTTTAAATTATAATTCAAAGGCTGCGCCAATGAGCCAATGCTGATATTCCCAAATTTACTAAATTTACTGTAACTATATATTGTTCTTGTTGATTCAATACCCATATCGATATTTCACATTTTTACACTTATGGTAATTTGAAGTTTTTCGGCTTATGTACTGTTAAGTTTTTTTTCAATTCGGGGTACCGATATGTATTTCTTTTTAATAATGGGTGACCTTTTTTATGTAGGAGGAAAAGCTCTCACACGTTCAACTTATATCGATATCATCTCCAGTACTTCTAATTTTTGATTATTAGAGAAACTCGGTTACTTTATTACAAACAAAGGTTTAACTTTTATATATATATATATATATATTCCTTTTTTCCACCATAAGCTTGGTTTAAAAAAGAGTTCACCGGTTTTTTTTTTTTAAATAGGTAACATTTACTATTTTTTAATCGTACCGCGTATTCTGAATTTTATTATAAGCTCCTATATTAACTTTTAAAAATTTAAATCTCTTTCTTACTATCCTTATTTTATCTTTTTTTATCTTGTGCTTATATTTTTTTTGGGGAATACTAGTTAGAAAAAATATCCTACTTATATTACTGTCTCAACTTTAAACAACCGGTATGTGGTTATTTCATTACCACAAAAAAAGTTTTTAAATGAAGTGCAATTCTCAAATCAACTTTACTTGAGGTTACCCTTAGTGATCTATTTGATCTTATCTGACATTTGATATTTGATTTTTAAAAGAATAGAAAAAAAAAAACTTATATCGGCTATATAATATTATACGTATATATACACAAAATTATAAATTTTTTTTTTTTTCAACCTTAAAAAAAAGGTATTTACAAGTTTTTTATATATAATTCATTTTTCATATTCATCCATATTCATAATTATTAATTAACTGTTTTCTGTTGTAATAATATTATTAATACTATCGATATTATCGATATTATTGATATTTTATTGATATTATTGATATTATTGATATTATCGTAATTATTTTTATATCATAGTTTTTGAAATATCATCTTTTTTTTCTTTTCTTTTCTTTTTTTTTTTTTTAATTAATATCGAATAACAATGTATTCCCCGGAATCGGGCGGCGATGGTGAGTTATACCAAATCGTAAGGTTTGGAAATTTTAAAGATCTTTTAGAAATTATTAATAAAATATATTTAATTTTATTATTAAATTCTTTGATGTAATTCAAAAAAAAAAAAATTTTAGAATCTGATGTATCTACCTCATTCTCTAATAAATCTCCTGAATCACAAAATAATGAATCTGGCTCCGAACCTTCACCACCTAAAAATCAATCCGATTACCAAAAAAAAGATATTCCTCCTCCTACCATTGAACAAACTCCTACTCGATTTTTAGCTTCATGCTCAAAACTTGACTTGGAACCTAATCCTTTCGAACAAAGTTTTTCTGGTGTTAATCCTCTTACAAATGAAGTAGGAGCTAATAGTCCAAAACCAAGTTTACCTCCTGTATCACAAATTGCAAGTCCTGGTGTTCCCGCAAGTGAAGAACAATATGGTTGGAGTTTACAATCTTTAAGAAGTGGCGCTTTATCTCCTTCTATGCTTACTGGTCCACAGGATACTGCTTTATTTAATGAGCTTTCTCAACCTGGTCGTACCGGAACTACCCCTCTTCCTTTTGGTTCTTTCTCTGATCCTTTCTCTGGCGCTAATAATTTCGTTAATCAACCTCTTTCCGTTCTTCCAAATGATCCTTTCGGTCGTACCACTTTTAATCAAAGTGTTCCTCGTCCTCTTTCTGATTCTGATCGTAAATCAATTCCTTCAAATCCTACTACCTCTGCTCCCCCTGTTACTAACGTATCCACAACCCAATCAGGTGTTATACAACCTGGTTTACCCTCAACAAATATTTTAAATATGTCAAATGGTTCTTCAACTTCTACTTCAAATGTTATCGTTCAAAATCCTTTAAATCAATCCGTTCTCGTTACAAATTCTGCCCTTAACAATAGAAATATGGTTTGTGCTCCACAACAAGATTTGATAAGTAGAAACCCAATTATTTCTGATACTATCATGACAAAAACTGAGAATGATGATTTCACTTCACATTCAAATAATGTCATTACAAATTTACCTAATGGAAGACATTCTAATACTATAAATTCAACTATACCTTCTCGTAAATCTTCAATCATGTCTGTTGATTCTATGGATGATGATCTATCCAAATTGGGCAGTTCAAGCTCTATGAAATCTAGTCCTCGTAATTCAAGGCGAAAAGCTGAAGAATCTCTCGTAAAGGAACAACCTCCTTCAAAGAAAAATGGTCAAAAAGTTAAAAATGAAATGACTGATGAAGAAAAACGAAGAAACTTTTTGGAAAGAAATCGTCAAGGTATTATTAAAAATTTTAATATATATATATATATATATATATATATTTAACTTTTTATTACTTTTTTTTTAATCCTTATAATTTTATATAATTTTATATAATTTATATATTATTAATTTTATATAATTAATTTTATATAATTAATTTATATTATAATTTTATATAATTTATTATATTATTAATCTTATAACTATATTAATATTATTATAATTTATAGCTGCTCTTAAATGTCGTCAGCGTAAAAAACAATGGTTGGCTAATTTACAGGCCAAAGTAGAATACCTTACCAATGATAATGAAAATTTACAAAATCAAGCCCAATCTTTACGTGAAGAGATTATCAATTTAAAAACTTTATTACTTGCTCACAAAGATTGTCCTATTGCCCAAGCTAATGGCGTTATGGGTTTAGATTCGATACCACCTACCTCTCAAGGAATTCCTCCAAGTATGAATGGCATGAATATCGGTTCGATGGGAATGGTGCCAGGAGGTATTCCTAATTCGGCTATGACGGCTGGTGTTCCTGTTAATGGTGTGCAAGGATCAATGGCAATATCAAATGTACAGGTGCCTCCACACATGACAAACCATGTTAATGGTCCACCCGGTTCTGGATTGATGAGATATTAAGGCTATGACTTTCTGATGGATATTCGAATAAATATTTTTTGGAATATTCTCAGCATTGTCATTCCATTATTGGAAGAGGATTTTGTTCTTTTTTTTTATTCTCTATTTTTTTTGTGGACATTTATGTGGAATTGGAACTTTTTGATTTTCATCTTTTCCACGCGTCAACGTTCTTTCACTCATCCATCTGTTAAAAATAGTTACATTATTATTATTATTATTATATATATTTTTTGCATATGCTTATTTGTAGTTTTCTTTAAAAAAGAATGGTGTATGTTTGCTTTTCTTTTTTTATGTACAGTTTGTTTGTTTTCCTTTACCCCCTCCTTTTTTTTTTTTTTTTTTTTTTTGCTTACCGCATTTAATGTTAAATCCGTTCCCAAATGCAATAAAAAAGTTATCAAAATTGTATACATTAAGAGTATTCATTTCTTTTAGCTTTAAAAAAAAAAAAAAACAAAAATTGTAATTTGTATGGTATGAATAATTATTGCGATCTTTTTATAATATATATTTTGTGCAAATGAGGTCAAATAATGATATGATAATATGCATTAGATCGAATAACAATTAAATTATGGCACTTATGACACATTGTATCAAACAATCCAATATATGTATTTCCTTTTTTGAAAATGTTTGAAATGCTAAGTCAATTTTTTTTATTTTTTATATTGGTATTTACAAACACGGAAAAACGTTAATTTCTATTTTTTACGTTAGTTTGTTCAATATATAAGCAACCTCAATCAATAACAATGATGATTATAATTAAGTCAGTGATATTTTAATAATAATAATCAATCATACATAATAATACTGTATAATGATTATCATTAGATTGTCTTAATGAAACAGATCGAAATACCAAAATCGTTTGATTCTAATTACCAGATCGAGATCGTAAACACTTTACGTATTATATGCAGTGAAATATATACAGTACATATCCGATATATATATTATATATATATATTATATCTGATATATATATTATATGTATGTATATGTTATTATATATTTATAATGATTAATTAAAATGCGATATTTTATTACCTAGATATAGTAGAGTTTATTAATACGTAACAAAATAATTCTGATAATGCAATTTTTATAATTATATAACTTTTTTTATATCATTATAATAACTGTGTTGTAAAATTAGTATTTTTGTTTTTTTTTTATTTAATAACTTTTAATTATTTTATACTGTAGTAATATGGTATTATAGTGTTAGAGTATTACTGTATAACCAATTAAAATTCAATAACAAATGCAATATGTAGATTAAAATAAAAATTTTTAAAAAATTAATTCTGAAACTAATAAAAAATATTTTTTTATAAAATTTTAATATACTGTAATTTATATTTAACTTTAATTATAAGATTTTATTTTTGTAAAAAAATGTTTTAACTTGTATATTATATCAATTACTATAGTATTATATAACAATATACTTACTGTATATTTTTGCACTTTTTTGATTTTGATTTATTTTTTTAAAATATTAAGATATTTAAATAAACGGTTTTACTAAATCACACCACTGGTGTTCAACACCACAATGATTTTCACCAATCAAATTTTTAAATGCAGTGTAACGTAAAGATCAGGTGTAATATAAAATTTTTGTTGTTTTGCTATTTTTTTTAAAAAATACCTTCTAACTCAAAATTTTATCTATGAAACCATCTTTTTTTTTTTAAAAAAAAACCCCCTTTGTGAAATTTTACTATATACTATGCTTCACCCTAATCCTAACCATTAACTCTAACTTAACATTTATCAACTTTAACTTTTGTTAATTTTTTTTTTTTTGTTTATTTTTTTGATAGTGATCTTCACATTACACTGCATACTGGTGTTTAACACCACTGGTTTGATTTATAATTACTGTTAAATAAAAATTTATTTAATTTTTTTATAATTACATCTTAAGGTGTCAAAAATCAGATGATTTTTTAGAGGAGAGTAAAAAAAGTTAAACATATATATATACCTAATTAAATATATATTGAGAAGAAGAAAGAGAGTGTAAGCTTTTAATAAAAAAAAATTAGATAATAAATAATACGGTTTTTGAGATACAAAACATGATAATTATATAAAAATATAACTAATATAAAGGAATCTATTAGAGTACTGTAATTACAAAAATTTCAAATTATACAGTATAATTAAAATTTTTTTTTAAAATAATTGAATATTTTTAATTTTTTAGCAAAGGTTTTTTAATAACTATAACCAAATTTAAAAATTTTTTTATTTTAATTTTATAATTTTGTAAAATTAAATAAAACAATATAACAAATTTATACCATTAGTTAGAGCATTTATTACATGATATTTTTTACTTAATAGCCACCTCTATCCTATATATGGTGTGATTACTTTATCTAAATTTGATTGTTTAATATAATATATAGATGTGATCACTACTTTTAACTATGTATTCATGATAAAAATTATATGATAAATAGCATGTTCTTTATTAAGAAATTTTTATTTAAAATTTTAAAAAAAATGAATTTCTTAAAAAAAATATTTAAATTTAATTTTCTTAAAACTTTATATAAAGATTTTTTAACAACAACTAGTTCAAATTTTTGATAAAAATTTTTTATTTTATTTTACAAATTTATAAAATTAAAATAAAAAAAAACATTCAATTTAACCTAGTATTTATTAAATAAAATTTAATTCAAAATAAAAAAACTTTGCTATAGTTTTTATTTAATAGATATTTAATTTTAAACAAAAATTTTTAATATTATTTAGCTAAACTATATAAAAATGTTTTATTTTAATTTTATAGCTTATAAAAAAATCTATATAATTTGATTAAATAATTGTTAAGAAATTTTTATTCGAAATTAAACTATTTATCAAAAAAAGTTATGACTAAATTTTTTTATTTTTAATTAAATATTACTTAATAAGTATTTGATTAAATTAAATAAAAGTTTTTTATTTTTATTTATTTTTTTATTTTTTAATATTAAGGTGACCACTTAGGGCGCCTACTTTTATCACCTGATTTTAGTTTATTAGTAGCCCTTACCCCCCCAGATATGAAAATTATCAGGTCTTATATATAATTTCCAAAATTTTTGACCCCCCCCCCTAGAAAATCAGGTGATAAAAGTAGGCTCCCTTAGGTACCCTAGCACTTTATTGATCCAAACGGGTTGGCCTAGTCAATATAACTGTGCCACATATTACATTTGTATAACGAGAGTACAACTAGCTACATGTACAACTTTTGGTTGTCTAATTTAAATAGTCAACCCGAAGGTTCTACACTAGATGCCATACCTGCAACCCAGCTAGGAGATTGCCTATTTAAACTCTCTGGCTTCTACCCATGTTCAATGTTCCTCTCAATATACCCTTTCACGAGTAATTCGCTGTGAAAGTACCCTGAGGCTTTAGCCAAACACCTATTGGAGGGCATTTGCCCCTGTGGTAAACCTGGTAGAGTGATATCTGTCCCCCACAGGTATTCACCTACACTTTCAGTAACGTACGCATTCACCGAGGCAAACAACTTGCAGTCAGGGGGATACTCTGCAACCGCTACCATTACCTACTACTGCCCTTGCGAAGTTCACTAGACCCCAGTACCCAGTCAGTCACTCTTTGGATCCTTTTCTCCAGTTATCCCAGACTACCAATCCAGTTGGCCCGGAAGGATCGGTCTGCCAGGCTTTAGGTGCCTAAGGTCTCCCTTTCCTTGGTTCATGCTTCTATAACACATGATCTTTTTCTCTAGTTTCTCCGGCGGCCAGGTTGGTGGGCCCCCTTTGCCATAGGGGCTCTTGCCCGTCCAGTTTTCCGGTCAGTCACCGCTAAAATTCTTTTTCCCGGTACCGTCGAAAGTCTAGCTACCTCTCCACTCGGGACTTGCCAAATGGGTTTCTGTTTCTCCGGTTCCTTGGATTTGTCTGTGTAATAAGACACAATTTCGCCCGAAAGCTCCCATTCAAGATGGTAACCAAGGACTACAGGTAGTGTACCCAACCGATCGACAAGACACAGTTACCGGAACACAGGTCTATTTTTCAAAAGTGTCGGCAGTGGGATTTGAACTCAAGACCTGCCACTTGGGGGTAACAACTTACCAACTTCCCTAAGTCGCCACACCCTTAAAAGTTTTTTATTTTAATTTTGCAAATTTATAAAATTAAAGTAAAAAATTTTTATCAAATTTGTACTATTAGCTATTAAAAACCTTTATTTAAAATTTTAAAAATTTGAATACTATATCCTATTATAATTGTGGCAGCTTATGCTGAAATGGCTTAAGCTGAAAATTTAAATTATTTTATTATGAAATTATAAAATTTTAGAGTGATTTTTCAGGAGTATTTGTTTTTATAGTTTGGTTAGGGTTTAGGATTAGGGTTATTAATAAAAAAGTATATGTAGATTTTAGTAGGTATTATATAAATAGAGACCCCAGATCTCAGCATGAGCCATCTCAGCATAAGCCACCACAATAATTACTCTTGTTTTTGAAATTTTAAATTTAAATATATTAGCAACTTTCTAATTATATTTAAATCTATAAAATTTAAATAAATAAATTTTTATTAGTGCTTATTTATAATAGAATATAGTATTTCAAAAAAGAAAATTATTCATGGCAATCTGTTATCATAGTGACCCCATATGATTAGCCAATTATATTTAAGATTAGTGATCATATATTAGTTGTCTTCAGAGTAGATCTGGATTTAGATCGATCTATAGGTAATCTAGATTTTTTTTTTGTTATTGTTTTTTTTTTATTCACACTAATGCTTTTTTGGATTTTCTTTAATAAGTAAAAATTTTTTTTTAGAGGGTTTTTTTTTTACTGCAGTAGTTTGTTTTTTTTTGTTATAAGTACTAAATTTCTTTTTTTTTAGTTGCTTCTTTTTTTGGAGTTATTATTCTTGGAGTAGCTGTTCTTGAAGTTGTCATTCTTGAAGTTGTCGTTTTTGAGGTTGTTGTTCTTTGAATCATCATTCTTAGAGTCGTGGTTCTTGAAATTGTTGTTCTTAAAGTCATTATTTTTGAAGTCATTGTTTTTGGAATTGTAGTGGAAGTTGAAATCTTTGTCAGTTTAAGTGTTTTTTTTTACTAGAGTGTTTTTTTTGTTATGGATACTAACTTCTCTTTTTTTTTTTAGGTATTTCTTTTCTTGAAGTTTTCATTCTTGAAGTTATTTTTCAAGTCACCATTTTTGAAATCATCATCGAGACCTTTATTGATTTAAGTTTTTTTTTTTTTACTAGTTTGTTTTTTTGTTATGAGTACTACTTCTCTTTTTTTTTAGGTGCTTCTTTTTTTGGAGTCATCATTTTTGAAGTTGTTATTCTTGAAGTTATTGTAGTAGAGTGAGTTAAAATCTTCATTAGTTAAATAAGGAGTTTTTTTTTACTAGTTTGTTTTTTTTTATTATGGATACTAACTTTTCTCTTTTTTTAGATACTTTTTTTCTTGAAGTTATTATTTTTGGAGTTGTCGTTTTTGGAGTCATCATTCTTGAAATCATTATTCTTGAAGTCATTCTTGAAGTATTATTCTTGGAATTTGATATTGGAGAAAGTAGGTGCTTCTGGCATCTTCATTTTGTTTTTATGAGAAATTGGTCGAGTTAAGGGCTTTGATATGAGTATATGGAACTAGACAAAGGATTTCTTAGATTAGATTTTTTTTTATATAAATAAAGTGCAAAGTTGGTACCAAATAGGGTATCCAGAATTCTGCTACTAATGATAGCAAATAATACTTGTTAATGATATGAAATTATGCTTTTAATATTAATAAATTTTTTTAAAAAAAATTTTTTTAAATTAATAAATTTTATAGCTTTTATAATATAAAATTTCAATAGGGTATGGCGACTTAGAGAAGCTAGTAAGTTGTCACCCCCAAGTGGCAGGTCTAGGGTTCAAATCCCACTAACGACGCTTTGAAAAATAGACCTGTGTTCCGGTAACTGTTTCCTGTTGATCGGTTGGGTACATTACCTGTAGTCCTTGGTTACTATCTCGAATGGGAGCCTTCGGGCGAAGTTGTGCCTCGTGACACAGACAAATCCAAGGAACCGGGGAAACAGAAACCCATTTGGCAAAACCCGAGTAAGGAGGTAGCAAAGATCTTTGACGGTGCTACCAAAACTAGAATATCGGAAACCGGAGCTGGAGAACTGGACGATATGACCTTCGGAGGAGAGGGTCCACCAACCTGGCCGCCGGAGTCGTATTGGAGGAAAAGAACCTATGTTATAGAAGTAGGTACCAGGGAGAGAAAAACCATGATGGCACCTAATACCGGGTAGATCAACCCTCCTGGGCCAACTGGATTGGAAGTCTGGGAATCCAGTGAAGGACCAGTAGGAAAGTAATGGTGGGTACCGGGGTTGGAGCGAACCTTACAAGGGCAGAAGTAGGTATTGGTAAGAGAACAGGGGTAACCCTGTCTCGCAAGTGTTGGCCTCGGCCATAGCGATAAGTACCGAAGTGTAGGTGAATACTTGATATGGGACAGGTACCGCTCTACCAAGTCTCCCATCAAGGATAACAGGACCGGGAATACCCGGCTGGGTCCTAAGGCAATGGAAAGCATCTGGAACTTGCTGACTGACTTATGTAAC
>QKWP01000528.1:193742-211311 GCA_003550325.1 Gigaspora rosea
TTTTTTTTTTAGAATATAATTCTAAAATATTAATTTTTATTTTATATAATTAATGTAATTATATTAATAAAATACAATAAATAAAGATCGCATATAAATTCGACCCCTATGTATTACATATAAAATTTCCGATGATCCACTTCCGGGCACTGTATACATTACTATATACTCTTTACTCTATTTAAATTTACTATTTCGAATTCGTAAACCATTACTAGAGTACTGCCCACCCACCCACCTTGCAAACTTATGTTTTATTTATACTTTTTTTGATGAAATTTCTTGTTGCACATTCTAGTAGATCTCGATTTCAGATTAACAGATCTGCGCTGATTTTCTTTAAAAAGAACGATTCCCAAGCATGGCAGCAGTGTATTTAAAACTTTACTGACACAAATGGCTTATGTCAATTTTTATGATATAAAAAATTACAGTACATGTTTTATCTACTTTATCCATATTAACGTTAATCTTTATATTAATACACCTCAATTACTATTTATTTGTTAAAATAAAGATTAAATTTTTTCTTATTTATTAATACCTAAGAATAAAACCATAACAAGCAATCTAATACAATATAGTTTTTTTTAATATTGAGTAAGTTAAAAATTTTTGACCGAAATTTAAATATTAGCCAATTGGCCGTTGGCCGTTTGCCAACCAATTACTAAAAAAATTGGCTGCAAAAAATTGTCAACACCGACCAAATATACTGAGCAACATGGGTGGTACAAAGGCCACCCATCATACTAACAATTCATATAGAATACAGATTGAATAATTAAACCCAAATTCGTCCAGATTCAGGTTATATACAAAGAAGTATTCGGATTCGATTTGAATGGCCTTTAATTAAAGAATAGGATCGAGGTACTATTACCTTTGTTAACTCTCATAAGTAATTAATACTACAGTATAAGTGAAGCTGCTATAATTTAAACTTATTAAACCTAAGAATAGTTTTTTGTCTTATTACAAATCTTCATCATGATGACTAATTCACAGACCGCATCAAACATTTAATTTTATATTTTAGAAATATAATTTTATTATTTTACGGTTTCTATAAAACTCGTGGGTACAGGAAAATAGAAGATACCGGCTAGTTAATAATAAAAAAAAATATCAAAAATTTTGCCGGCCAATCAAATTTTAAATCGAATGTAAAGTTTGTAACTCAAAATATACATCATATGATACTAGTAAATTTTAATTTACAAACTTTACATTGTAATCTTAAAAATTTGATTAGCTGGCGAAATTTTTGTATAGTATATATTTTTAAATTAATAAAGATAAAAATTTTATTTTATATATTAATTTAATTTTTATTTATTTTTGCGGTTAGTATAATTCTGACCTTAGTATTAATTTTTTTTAGATTAAATAATTATGATTTCGATCGTGATTCAATCATAATCATTTAATCATAAAAAAAATTAATTGTATCGTAAGTATTTATTTTTATAAATAAAAAATAATAAAATTTATATTATAAATTTAATTTTTTTTTATTTTAAACGTTTTTAAAATTATATTTATTTTTATTAAAAATTTTTTTTATTGTTATTTTTGTTTGTTAAATTATTTTAAATATTTCGTTATTTATTTATTTATTTATTAATTTATTTGTTTTTTGTTATTTTTCTGCGAGTAGATAGGTTTTTTATGATTATATGAGGGTTAGTTGAGTAGAATAGATAAAAATGGATCTTTAATGGATAGAAGGTGGGATGGATAAATCGTTTATAGGCGGAAAAGTGGAGCAGATGGATCTTTTACAGGTAGAAGAATAGGACGATGGGTGTTATTTAGGGAGTAAGTATGCATATATATGCAATAATGGAATATATAGTGTTACGTTTTTTTTTTTAAGTTTTTTTTTACATTTTGTGCTATATATATTTATAATCTATACCAGATGATGTATCAAATGGGCTCAAGAATTTTCATCTCCGTTTTTTTTTTTTATTAGTAACTCTTTATATAATGAAATTTTATTAGAATTCGGTTTAAAAAGAGAAATTTTATATTACAAACTTTCTCTATACCGAACAAAATCTCTTGGAACGGCCTGTTCAGATAAGAAAGAGGCAACTGTATGTTGTACTAATACAGCCTAATCAAAAGCAAGATTTTGTTGATACTATCCTAAATAGCAGTTAACTATACACTCGTTATTGGGATGGTATACAGATTAATTAATTAAACCTATATTAGCTAACTATATAATTTATCATATTACAGATTTTTATACATTATATAAATAAATAAATATTGATTAGAAATTTTTGGCATCTTGACAATTAAATATTTATTAAAATCAAACTATTTCAAAATTATTCAACTAATTAACTATTATCTGAAAATTTTCACAAGTTGTTTTTAAAGTATAAAAGAATAAACTATGCTTGAAAATTTTTTATTAATATATAAGCTTTAAATATTTAAATATAGAATATATCAAATTTGCTAGATAATTTTATCTTTGATGCTTGTAAATTAGAATTAAAATAAACTTTATACAAAAAATCAAGTATAACTTTACTATAATAGTCCTTAAGAAGATTTTTCAATTGAAAGAAATTAAAAAAATAAGTGCAATATTCAGATGAATTATTTAGAATTTGCTCTTTTTTTTTAAATTTAAATTATATAAAATAATAATTCATTGATTTTTTTAATTTTATTGATATAAAATTTGATTATATTAAAACGATCAACTTATCTAACATAGTTTTAATTAATTAGTTAGTACACTACCCCAACTCATTATGCAAGTATAACTATGTTTCTGATATATATATTATATGAAATAATAAGGTTTTTAAATTCTTTGTACTGTATATATATATAATAGCTAAAACTGCAATTTTTGTTAAAAATCTATTTATTATCAAAAATACCAAAATTATACTAATATTTATGCTAGAAATGTAAATTATACTGAATTTTGCTACTAGCATAATAATGCTAGTAAACTTGAATTATGCTAAATTATACTAATAGTATAATTCTAGATACCCTAGCACCGGATATAATATTTGTATAATTATATATTATTACTGCATTATGTATTATTGATTTTTTTAAAAAAAATAAAAAAATTTTAGTTTGTACCTGGTAGTAAGGGAGCTGACAGAAATTAGGTGATTTTTTGATGAGTGGGTGGGTCAGCCAAAGTATCGGTGTAATTTTGGCCGGAATTATTAAATTCTGGCCAAAATTATAAAAAATTTTTTAATTAAAATTATAAATTTATATATAAATTTAATATTAAATAACTTTTGATCTACTGGACCAATTTGGATAATTTAACTACCAAAATGATCCTCTCAAAGAGAGGATTCTAACAAACCTAAAATAATTAAAATCTAATTACTAGATCGTAAGATCAATATAGATTTGTATTACTATAAATATTATGATATTTTAATAAATACTACAGTATATACTGTAATATTATATAAATCTAGATTAATCTTATGATCTAGTAATTGGATTTTGATGATTTTAGGCTTGTTAGAATCCTCTTTTTGAAAGAATCATTTTGGTAGTTAAATTATTTAAAATGGTTCAATAGATCAAAAGTCAAATAATATTAAAACTTTTTATTAATTCATATATAAATTTTTTGTGCAATTTGATTGGCTAATAAGGTGTCAGGTGTGGGTGGGTGGGGGTAGCCTCTTAAGAGATGGAAATCACCTAATTTACAACAGCTCCCTAATAGATAGATTTGCTTTTTTTTTAACTTGTAGTTTCATTACATGGTATTTTTAGATAATCGATTGATTAAAATCGATTCTGTGAGTTACGATTTGCTCTTTGCAAATTGGTCATCATGTGACTCATGTAATCAATTTTGATTGGTCGATCATGGGTTATCATAGTGATAGGTCGCCATAAACTAATGCTTTTCAAAAAAATAATAAATTATTTTTTTAAATCTTTATATAAGTCAAATTATTTTTTATTGATGATCCACTAGTCATCTGAACAAATGATCACAGTGTAATATAGTGAATAAATTCATGTGCACAATATGCATATGTGCACAATTTTTTTTTTGTATGTACAATTTTTTAAATTAAATATATACATATGCACAAAGATTTTTCTTTAATTAACATATCAGATATAGATTGTGTATAATTTATATACAAATTTTTCAATATGCACATGTGCACAAAAATTTTTTTTAAATTTATATACTAGTATAACGTGATGCAGATCACTATGTAAATTATATAAACAGAAAATACCAATAAATTTTGATATAACCTTGGGTCCAATAGCATAGTGGTTATGCTCCCAGGTCTCAAATCGCAAGGTTGCTGGTTCAAATCCAAGTGGCGGTGATTTGTAAGAAAGCTAGCTAAGCTAGACTAAATTAGAAAACTAAAACACTGCGGGATATAGGGACCCGGGACATCAATCGACAAACTTAATTTCTAGAATAGGCAGTGATCTGCAATCAAGCCTACAGTGATAAGAGCTGTACCAGAATCTCGATTTGGAATAACTGAAATCATGAGATATAATATGAGGCCTAATTTAGTGATTTAAACCATATAGGTTTAGTCGGCTGGCTTAGCCAGTCGACTAAATCATTGGCTAAGTGGCTAGCTAATGGCTAACTATTGGTTTGCATTTAGAATATTTCAGAATATTTGGTCCGTATTTTATGTTTATTTATATTTCCTTTTAGAAATACAAGTCACTCTCATTATATTAAACTTTCGATATAGTAAAACTAATTAAAATCTCGATGTAGTAAAGTTAGACTCATATAAAATTCTCTCGATAAAATGAATTTACTAATAAAACTCTCGTTATGATGAATTTTTTAAAAATTTTTATTAATAGAACAGATCACTTCACTATAACAAGAGTGACTTGTATTCTTATAATAAATAGTTTTTAGCTGCATTAGCTAGCTGATCACATTACATCAGCTGGCTTAGCTGACTAAGCCAGCTTAGCTATGGCTTTCTTAGCTGGCTTAAATCACTATCTAAATCTGGATATTACGAGATACTATATGAACTCGTGGTGTAGTAGTTCAAAAATTGGCTGTGAAGATTTCCGGCCACTGCAGTGATCGGTAAGACAGGTTGCTTCTGAGCGGCGTAAAAGCAAGTTGGAGGAAGTCAGTTTGTATCAGTAAAAAATAAATAACAACTATGGTCATTATAAACCACAAAAAATAACATTAGCAAAACTAGCAAAAAAAAATAAAATAAAATAAAATAAAATAAAATAAATTTTAACAATATTCAAATAAACTTTTTTTATACTAAGTTAATAGCCAAGATCAATTAATTGAAAGTTGTAGAGCTCACTAAGACAAATCTAAAAGTGATAAGATTGTCAAAATTGGTCCAGTAGATGCAAAAATATCATTAAAAAATGATTAGCAAACTATAAATTACTATGTAAACAATAGTTTGTTTACATAGTAATTTTATATAGTCAGCCAATCATTTTTTAATGATATCTTTGTATTTATTAGGCCAATTTTAACAATCTCACCATCTTTAGATTTGTTTTAGTGAGCTTTATAACTTTTAATTAATTGTCCTTGGCTGTTAACTTAGTACAAAAAAAAGGGTTTCTTAGAAACATTCAGCATTTATACTCTATATAATAAAAATATGAGATCTGCATCATGTTACACTAAGATCATTTGTCCTAATAACTAGCAGATCATCAATTAATGCTTTTTATAATTTTTAAATTAAAATATCTTAAGGGTAGAGGGTACGTAAATCATTTTTATATAGTTTTTATATGGTTTTTTGAAATTTTCATATAAAATTGACATATGCAACTAATAAAACTTTTTTAAATTACAACTAATTTTTATTAAAATTTTACAAAATATAAATAAAACAATTTATCTATTATAGTAATATTTTGAACTATTATTATATATTAAAAAAATATACTTGTATATATCATAAAGTTTTTCTGAGTTGGCCAAAAATTTTCTGGGTTGCACAAATTTGCTAATGCTGATTGGTCAATTTACGTAAATTTATAAGTTAGTTTTATTACTAAATTTTAATACCCAATCTTTAAAATTTCATATCTTACTGAGCTTTTGACCAATTTTAATGATTTTACTATCATTAGAATCAGAAAAACCTGCTCTACAAACTTGACTTAAAATATGATTAGTTTATTTATTATAATTTTTTATAAAATTATATATAAAAAAAAATACTATTAAGTTTATAAATAATTTTAAAATAGTACTCTCTACCCTTATTAAGAAATATGCTATTTATTATATAATATTTTTTACTTAGTCAATAGTATCAGAACTCTTTCTGACGATCTTTCGTACCAAATTTTCCAAGAACTCCAACCTATGAAAACTCTATAGTTAATATAACTATACGCAACAAAACTTTACCAAAGCTGCTATCGGGTACAAAGTCCACTTACTGGATGTTCAGCTCCTGAAATAGAGATGAAAAAGATATGCAGACTTTTAAGCGAGGCACCTTGGCGGGCTTTGGTACTATCGAGCAAAGACGTAGTAGAGAAACTCTGAAGCTTTGTCAAGTCCTATGGATATGAAAATAGAAGTAGAGGCTTGGTTAGATATATTATTCTATATAGCATAACTTTGTCAAAGTCCTATAAGTTTGGTACACCTGCCCTACGCCCCATTGGTCTTTTCAAAATTTTAAAAAAGTGGGCATTTTGGTTTACCCTCTCCAAAAGATTAGCATTGTTTATTCTTTTCAAATCGGGAATGCGCCTACCAAGTTAGAATGAAGTCACAAGTGAAATCGGGTCTTTCAAGATAAACAGTGAACACCACATGAGGTTTTTTGGAGTAGACATCAAAATGAAATTTCTTTCTAGAACGTTCTATTAGGCGTAGTTTCTTTTCCTTTTTCTTTTTTTAATCTGTACATATAATACTTAAGGGGAGTGTTTCTTTGCGTAGTATTATATAATTTTTATCGTCGGGCACAGGCGTAAATAGTGCTATTATAGCCGCTTACTTTGTGCCTTCTTCTTTTTCCTTTTCATTTTACTTTATATTACTTTGGCTTTTCGTTTAGGTTGTGTAGATTTCCCCCATTTTATTTTTTCTTTTATTTTCTTTATACCTTTTTGTTTTCTGGTAGAATCCTGCTACTCGAGAAGTTAGGAGAAAAGGGTTAGAAAGTAGGTGGTTATGACAGGCGGCAAACTCCAATCGGTGATTCAGATACTCTAAATCTATTGAGAAGAGGGGTTCCTGATGAGAGAAACATTTGTATAGCAGGTCACATTTAAGGATCTTTAAGACACCTGGGTGGGTCGCACTTTAGTATTTGTACCTCAAAGTAGGTAATTATGTTGTACCGGCGTTACATAATTGATAAAATAAAAGTTGCGGCATGACTGCCGAATTTCAAAAAAAAAAATATATATATTTTTTACTTAATATGGTGCAAATAGTTTTAACTTTATATGCAAATTAGCTTTACAAAAAATACTATTTTTTTTTTAAAAATTTATAAAATACAAACCTAATCTATGAGTTTGTTCTTTATGTTCTAAAGAATAAAACTTGTATTTTAGATTTTAATTTAAAGCTAAACTAGTAGAACAATAGCCTTTTAAAATTTAAAAATTTATTAATAAATTGTAAAAATGTAAATGTATATGTTTTTTAATTTAAACCAATCAGAATGCACTAAATAGTCATGTGATTTACCATTCAGGCTACCAAAAAAAAATTTTTCTTAAAAAAAATTTCTTTCTTTAAAAAAAAAAAACTCATTTTAAAAAAAAATTAAATAAAAATAAATAATCTTTTTAAAAAAATAAATGCTTTTTTTATAAAAAAATATAAGCTTGCTACTTACTTAACAAAAAAAAATTTCATCTCTCTAAAAAAAAAACATCTAATTGGCTTACCCAGTATCATATAATCATCAGAAAAATATACAAAGTTACATAATTCCAGAATTAAAGCCACTTGCACTATAGCTACTTATTTATATATAGTATAATTACTCTATCTTAAGAATAAGATAGCTGCACAACATAGTTGTGCTAAAACCAAAAACGAAATATAGTACTATTATTTAAGGGTAAAGGATATGAAGTTTTATCTTATATCGCACCAGAACTTTTTCAAAAAATTCATATACAAAAGCATCAGAAATTTATTCATTTGGAATTATTATGGTCGAGATGACAACTGGGCAAAAATCATTTAATGAATATAAATTTGATTTGGATCTAGTTATTATGATTTGTAATTTTGGATTACGACCAAATTTGCACCTAGTACTCCTGATTGCTATATTGAGTTGGCAATTCAACGTTTGAATTCTAATCCGAAAAAATGATCTAATATTAATAATGAAATAATTACTAAACTAAATAAATAGTTAAGGCTTATCAAAAATAAGAAAATTAAGAGTAGTTTTAAAAAACAGTTTATGGAAAGTGATAAGATCAGTAAAATTTATCTATAATTACTGAAAAATTAAACAATTTATATACAAGCAAACCATATAAAATATCAGAATTTTTTGCGAGGCTATCAAAAATATATGCTACTAAAACTGCTAATAAATAGAAGTAGTGTTTTGACTCGGGTAGGTGTCACCCGGATCACCCGCGGGTGGGTGGGTGACCCGGGTTAAGTTGTAATAGCCTGGGTGAGAACGGGTGGGTCAACTCGCGGGTGACCCGTGGGTATGACCCACGGGTCACCCATGGGTCAACCCACGGGTCACCCACAGGCAGAGACCCGATACAAATTAATGCAAATTTGTGAAGTCGACAGAATCAAATTCAAAAAATATTTAATAGTAAATTATTTAAAGGAAACCATAATGCAGTACAGAATTTTAATAAACAGTATTATAGCAGATAATATTTCTGCATTACAGCATTATAGCATTACGGCTTTATAGCATTAAGGCATTACGGCATTACGGCTTTATGGCTCACAGCAATTTTAGCAAAAAATACAGCAATGCTGTATTAATTTGTTAAATTAATTCTACCACCAAAAACCCACCTGCGGTCAAATCACTAGTCATATTAACCACCTAAAATTTTTTTTAATTGACCCAGGTGACCAGATGGGTTACCCGTTGGGTCACCTATCGGGTGACCCGGGTGGTGCCTTTTTTTGAACTGACCCATTTTTACCCGGATGGCACATTGTCCACCCGTCGGGTGACCCAGATGAAGATTTTTTAAACGGGTCAATTCACTAAATAGAAGTCCCCAATAGTATTTAGCATTTACCGTTAAATTTGAACTTTATTCTGTGGGATTATTATGTGATTATTAATAAGAAATTGTGCTTTAATAAAAACAAGAGCGTAACTGTTAGCTATGAATCATATTGAATCTATGTAATAGTTAATCTTTGACAGATTAGGGCGTGCCATTTATTACGTAATATTTTTTACTTAATAGCCATCTCTACCCATGTATGGTGTGATCATTTTATCTAATTCTGATTGATTAATATAATATATAGACGTGATCACTACCTTTGACCATATATCCATGGTAAAAATTACATAATAAATGGCATGCCTCTTACTCACTAGCATCAATCACCTGCCCGATTGTACCTCTTAAGCTTATATAAAATTTGATAAGTAAATATGTAGTAATTTGAAAAGCAAATTTTAAGTAATAATAACTTTGAATTAAAGTGAAGCATATAAAATACAATTTATTCATATTTATTTATATTCTATTTTTTTGCTACCTTATCTAAAAATTTTTAACCAACATAATTAATGTACAAATCGAAATTTAAAATGCCTACAGATTTAAAAAGAAAGAAAATAATAATAAAGATTATAAAAATACAAAATGAATTTAGCGAGATTTATTAAAATAATACTAAAATAACTAACAACTTTCAAGTTTTTATTATGAAAGGTTAACCTTTGAATGCCCCACCCTTTGAATACCTCACAAGTTACAAAAAGTCAGATACATCTTAACTAGAAAATGAGTAAGAAAATGGAAAATATTAATATTTCAGATTCTTATTTCTTTTAAAAGTCAGCCAAACTACAAATCCCTTTACTGAATTATGGACTATGCTAGTAATTTCAAAGTTCAGTATTGCGTTGCAAAATCAAATTGTATTTTAAATAATATAGTATTGAATTTGATTCAATTTTTTGAATCAATATATATGGTTCAAGAAGAATTAATAAAACGGCACTAGTCTACTTTTTCAGAATGAGCATAAAGCATATTTATTAAGCTATAGCATTTATATGATAATCGCAAAGGTTTTAGATGCCTTTATTTTTATTTAGTTATTTGATTTTTTAATTAATTCAATTTTGAAAATATTCTTTGAATTGCTAAAATTTTTGATTCATATTAATATAGTACTATAAATATTTTAAATTGGGTATAAATGTGAGATCAATGCTTTGTATATACAATTTGTACGAAAATAACTATGTGACTTAGAACTTTGAAGCAAAATCATAGTTATAATTTTGCTGAATATAATTAGAATTAATTGATATATAGTGGCGTAACCTGCCACTGATTACAGATATTGTTATGTATTTTAAACACCCAATTTTGAATACATACGTATATGTCTAATAAAAAGTTGCTATAAATTGTTAAAGCTAGTTATGTGATAAAAATAAGTTATATTGAGGTATAATATTATATAAAGGATATCAAGGTAAAAATAAAGAATATCAGGAACGCAGTCATGTAAATTAACGGAGTGTATGGTTACCTGCCATCCATCTAGAATAGCGAGTTCGCAAAATCTTGCATTTGATTGGGCGTTAAAAAGCTATCATTTCACATGTCAATGTGTTGTGCTAGTGTAACATACTTCTATAAGCATACTGGTGTTTTATGCTCAACTTTTCTATTTTTAGTTAGTATTGTTATTTTATTTCTTATTTTGGCATATTTTGTGGCATAGTCAGGTGATTGAATCTCCAAATGGGTGATCTGATCACCCATTTGGAGATTTGATCACCCTCTGGGGAGATTTGATCACCCTTTGAAGATTTGAATCTCCAAACGAGTGATTAAAGCTCCCATATGAATTAAAAATATATAAGGGTTTGGTTTTAGCTTATGGAGGAAGAACAAGTAGGATTATAGATAGTATTTCTGTAATAATCCAATGTATTGATTCATATTAATAAAGAGGACCCTTAATACCTGTAATTATGTGTGTTAGTTATCGTTTTAAACCATTTAACCTTAATTACAATTTGTTCACAATCGAACTAAACCAGCCCAATTTCATCAAGCTCTTCCAACTGATCGTAATACCAGATTTGGTATTTGTATTATTCTGACAATGCAGTAATATGTATCATGTGGTGAAACGAAATCAGATAAAATATTCTCTATCGCTATCAGACTGCCTTAAGATTATTTATTGTGATCTATTTCGATTTTATAGAGTTTTTACTTAATATTCTATTCGGTAGTATCGATTCACCAAAAATTACTTCACAGACAACTTAGTTCGCAGAGAATTTAATTATAGGTAAGATTATTTTACAATCGATTTATTCACAAACAAGTTTGTTTATTGGCAATTATTTCAATGATATCAGATTTCACAGACAAATTAATTCTAGTCATTGTTGTTAGGATTTAGTTTAAATTTACCATAAATTCTCAAAATAGCAGGCAAGGACGTTGTTTCGAGAATTTACGGTAAAGATGGTGCAATTTATGAAGAAATTGTTGACTAAATATATTGTCAACAAAATAAATTTGTCTGTGAATTAACCATTTGTAGAATAATCTTGTCAGTAAATTAATTGTCTATGAACTAAATTGTCCAAAAGTGATTGTTAATGATTTAATACGAAATGTATAACAAAGCAAAAAGTACAAAAGTAGAATGAAAATAAATTCGAATGGCTTATTTGGTAATATAGTCAACCAGAATTATGACAAGTATTATAATGTTGGGCAACGTTATTGTGATCATCGATCACTGTAACAAAGACGATTTTATTAGTAGAATTTAAGAGTTTATTTTATTATAATGAAAAATTAGAGAATTATAAGTGTTACAACACAATATATGTAAGAGCAGAATTAATATAAATAGGAAGAGCAAAAGTTAGTCTTTTAACTATAACAAATAAAGAGAAGAGAAGCGTATAATAAAGATACTTTATGTCTGAAAGTTGTTTTAGTGTGTGACTTGTTCCAAGTAAGACGTTTATAAATTGATAACCAGTTGAGCAAGATAACAGTTACGCCACATTTCTGGTTTTATCGCGCGCAGCTACTATAATTAAAGCAAATTTAGTAAGAGATTAATGATATATTACTGTATTAATTTAGATGAATTAAGTTGTGAAATATTTAGCTACTTATAATGAAAACAAAGCTGAGGATGGAAATGTAGAGTGTATAGTTTCTGATATCTAATAAACGATTGGTTATATTGGACTTTGTATTGTTTTGAGTAAAGGTGCAGATATTTGCTAGATCAAAGGTAGTTACCACCATGTCAAACGTCACGTCCATACGTTACATTTTGCCGTGATGTATAAAGTGACGTATGACGTATAGCCATATGTAGTGTCATATGACGTATAACCGTATGTAGTGCCGTATGATGTATAGCCGTATGTAGTACTGTATGACGTATAGCCATATGCAGTGCCGTATAACGTATGCCGTATGCGGTGCCGTATGATGTATAGCCATATGCAGTGCCATATGATGTATTCGTGAGTGTAGTAAAAAAAATTTTACCCCTCCCGTGACTTTTATCCAATGAAACCCCTTAGGGTTAGAGTGAGAAGTCACATTAGGGGGTAAACTCATTTATTAATGTTTTTGTGGGAATCTATGGGCGTTTGTGAACAGTGTGTAATAGTGCAGACGTGGTGGCATGTGACTTGTAGCAAAATTTTAGTTTTAGATAATCGGGTTTAATCTATACGTGATTACACCTACCGACTAAATTAATGCAAAATGAAATTAAATGGTAAATATTCATGAACTTGAGTAGTTTATTTTTATTAAGTATAAACGTTCTTTATATATGCTTCCTAAATAAAATGAAATTAAATAGTATCATTCAATCGGTATTACTTATCAGATTTCTGAATGTTTGATGTTCATCCTCCTTATCACCAATTCCAATTTCATAGCAGAATTCTAGGTTCTCATCTTTCACTAAATTGCCATATTCATTGCTTTTTGAATACCATTTGAATGCCATCACTCCCCTTTTCATAACAATTTAGCGGCATGTTATTCATTAATATCACCTATTAGCATATCAGGAGATGCTTACGTTTTCCATTTTCTTGATTTTAAGCGATATTCGAACACTTTATGTTCGTCCAATTCCACACTAATAACAATCACCAACATTAAGTGTTCCTCTACCATGTCTCATCTCTGCTGAATTTTGACAATAATAAAATGCTTTACTTTACATTCATTCTTTATAGTTCAAATTTCATAATGAGACAATCATCAATATCAGACATTTCTTCAGCAAGCCCACAACATCATCCATTTCAGCGAAACTTTGTAGAGGATCAAATATCTTGATCATCGTCGACTACAAACACCAAATTTTTTTTCCCATCAAATTCAGGTTTGAGCTTAGAATTCACATGATTTATTATACTAACGATTCTATTTTCTATCCCATTCATTGATTCACTTTTTACTATATTTTATATTAACATCATCATCTCTCTTCTCATGACTGTGTTAGTTAATTCTTTAATATCTGACTTCATTCAATTTTATTAACGTTACCATTTTCTTTCCCAATATCACAACAGTAAATACCGTATTTATGTACTTGAAAATTTTATTTTTAATACATAAATTATTAATAAATTAACATGAAAAGAATAAATTAAACAACAAATATTCATAATAAAAAAAACTTGGCTATCTGCTATCTGCTCAAACATATACTGGCCATATGACTATTGTATTAGTTCTATAATTTGAATAGAGCAAAAAAAAAAATTCTGTTTCCTACTTTGCTGACCCAGCTGGGATATTATAACCAATATCAGAACATATGGCTATGGCATGCGGCACTACATACGGCTATACATCATACGGCACTACATATGGCTATACGTCATACTACATAATGTAGCATTTGCACTGTTCACGTCGCATTGCACTGTTCATGTTAGAGATTAAGCCCGGATAAGGCTTACCCGGGTAACCCGCATAAGCATTCCTTAACCGGGTTATGGTTATGCTACCCGGGTAACCCGAATAGAAAATAAATATACATCACGTGAGAATAATGAAACAATATTATTGGACGAATTTCCTAATATACCGCTAAGCTTAGCCATATTAATTTCTGTCAAAATCATATTTGGCAATGATAATGCTACGAATTAAAATATTTGACTAATTTAGACAGGTCTTAGATCTTTTATTTTAGATTATGCATTTAAATGTAGTGTTCCGGCCTGGGTCGGAAATTTTCTAACCCGGGTCATCCCTAAAAAAAAAAAAAAAAAAAAAAACTTTCCCTTTATTTTTCTCTCTCTCTCTTTCTCTCTTCTTCTCTTTCTCTCTTTTTCTCTCTCCCTCTCATGACCCGGGCTAAATGTCTAACCCGTCGGGTCACTATTATCTGACCCGGGTCAGAACACTAATCTTAACTTTTAAGTATAGACTATATTTTCAAACATGTATTTAACATTTTATAAATAAAATGCATTTGAATTTATTAACGTTAAACGAATTTGAATCTGCGAATTAATGTTTTAAACCAATTTTGGTTTAAAGATTATCTATAATCATGTGAAACGTCTATTCTTATATAATCATAACCGGGTTAACCGGGTTAACCGGGTCAGCCGGATTATTTGAGATTAACCGGGTAGTTACCCGAGTAAGAGTTTAATAAGCGGACGGGTTACCCGGAATTAAATTTTAAACCGGGCCTAATCTCTAGTTCATGTCGCATTGCACTGTTCACGTCGCATTGCACTGTTCACGCCGCATTGCACTGTTCACGTCGCATTGCACTGTTCACGTCACATTGCACTATTCATGTCACATTGCACTATTCATGTCTTACTACACTAGTTATGTCAATACGTTAAACGTCAAACGTCACGTCACTTACATCACATCAATATGACCTCTAGGGTAGTACATCCTCTACGTCATAGACGTAGTGACGTAGGTAGTGACTACCTTGAGAAATGTCTGCACCTTTAGTTTTGAGTGATAGAATACTGCAATAGTTAAGCTTATGATAAATTAAAGATTATTAATTTTATCTTATTGAATAGCTAAAATAATTCAAGATATTTTATGCGAAGTGAGAATATTTTATTAATGCACAATTACTTTGTATTTTTGTATTTTTTTTTTTTTTTAATATTAGGGGTGTAGCTTCTGCTCCAAACTTTATTAATATTTAAGCAAATTGACATATGGTGGTGCCTTTTATACATACATATTATATACAAGTATTGAGACTAGGACTTCAGGCTATGAAACCTTTTATTCACGGTTAAAACCCACCAGAGCCTTCAATATTCCCATTTATATAGTTGACCTGGATTTGTACGTCCCTTTCCAACCAACAATTAACGTCCACATGTCCGCCACTTTACCCATATTTCCTAATTCGTCACTTCCAATTTGGTATGTGTTGTCAAGTAGGTGCTTTATGCTTCCAAGTTGGTGTACCCGAAATCTGGTTACCCAGAAAATCCCTTACTAGCGTACTTCTCGGGGGTTCATATCTCAAGCCATGCAGCTGCCTCTACCACAAGGGTAAGTATCTCAAGCCTGCATGCTGCCGCAATCAGCCAGTTTCCTGCGACTTGAGAACTCAGGATTTAATGTTCCGAATTTGGAAATGTGCGATCGACTGTACTTCCTGCTATGGTGGCGAGGTTCCTGGGCATGTTTCGCAAATGCTTCTAGTGCTGAATATAGTTGGATGGCATCATGAGGCTAGAGGAACCCGATTGCCACTGCATGCACTTATACTAGTATATACTCGTATTGGTGGTCCCAGATTCTCTTAACGTCTGAAGACTCCCATATAGGTACGCCCAGAGCTCTGTTGGGTCTTGACACGTACACGCCTTCATGCTTCCACTTATTATTGGTCGAATAGTTCTGTTTGCCCTTGCGAAGTTCACTAAACCCCAGTACCCGGTCAGGCACTCTTTGGATCTTTTTCTCCAGTTATTCCAGACTACCAATCCAGTTGGTCCGGAAGGATCGGTCTGCCAAACTTTAGGTGCCTAAAGTCTCCCTTTCCTTGGTTCATGCTTCTATAATGCATGCCCTTTTCCTCTGGTACGACTCTGGCGACCAGGTTGGTGGGCCCCCTTTGCCATAGGGGCTCTTGCCCGTCCAGATTTTTCGGTCAGTCACCGCCAAGATCCTTTTCCTGGTACCGTCGAAAGTCCAGCTACCTCTCCACTCGGGACTTGCCAAGCGGGTTTCAATTGTTCCGGTCCCTTGGATTTGTCTGTGTAATTTACACAACTACGCCAAAGCTCCCATTCAAGATGGTGGTACCAAGGTTACAGGTAATATACCTGACCGATCGATGACCAAATGTTACCGTAATACAGGCCTATTTTTCAATTCGTCTT
Organism: Gigaspora rosea; assembly: GCA_003550325.1. Lineage (NCBI taxonomy): Eukaryota > Fungi > Glomeromycota > Glomeromycetes > Diversisporales > Gigasporaceae > Gigaspora > Gigaspora rosea. The sequence goes on from QKWP01000528.1 coordinate 210,377, forward strand.
CAGTGGGATTTGAACCCTAAACCTGCTGCTTGGGGGGTGACAACCAGACAGCTTCTCTATGTCGCCACACCCCATCTTTGTATTTTTGTTATTTTTATTTTTATTATATATTTATTTATATTTTTTTTTTGCAATATTCAAAATTTTCTTTATAAATCTTTGTTTTAAGTATAAATAATCCTTTATCTATGTTTATAGATCATTGGAACAATAAGGTGATTTAGAAAATTTTTTTGAAAGCTTATATGATAATACAAAGTTTTGTCACATTTCTCTCTTTGCTTCGTTTTCTTATTGCAGATATAAGGCCATGCAAAGTTGATTTTCTTTTGCATTACCTGGCGCCCTATTTTTTTAATTTTTTAAATTTTTTTTTTTAGATCCCAATTGTGCTAATTGTTCGAAACTTTTTCATCCAGTGTCACCCAATGGAGACCTTAATTTCCCGCAATTGTTTGATAGGACTGACAAGAAAAATATGACTGTCGGCCTAATTCTTTGATTCATTGTATAAATTTAAATGTAAACATTATTCCATTTGCTATAAATTAAAAAATAATCTGTTAGTTCGTCCTGAATTTTGAAATCCATATAATGCAAAATGAAAAATCAACTTTGAGTGGCCTAATTTGAATAACTCTACGAAAAAAAATGAGTGAGCTTCCATATTTTTTCATTTCATCAGAAAATTTTATATATAGATATTGATCGATATATAACACTTAATCGTTTTATATCGATTATAAAATATCGTTATATATCGATTAACTGGATAAAAATTGATATATATCTAAATCAATATATATTATTTTTTATATTAAATCATTATATATCTATAAATCGATTATAATCAGAATTATTTAAAATGATATATAACGATTAACAGATCTTTAACAATTACATAGTGTTTTGAATCAACGGGTAAAAAAAAAAAA
>QKWP01000528.1:220669-232617 GCA_003550325.1 Gigaspora rosea
GAAACCGTTCAAAAAAATTAGCTCATATGGATTCAAATTTTTATTAAAAAAAGAAATTTGTATGACAAAAAATTCTTTATTTATTAAAAAAAAAATTACATTTAACCACTAACTACCTTAAAACTGCCGTATAAATGACCCCCACATATCAGACCCCCTATGAATTAGACCCGACCAATATACAAGAAGCAAAACCTAAACGCCATACGCGATAATAGCACATTTCACCAAGTTCCAACGACGAAGCTGAGAAGACAACATACAACTTACCAAAGCACCAATGATAAAGCCGACATGACAACACACAGCTCACCAAGGCACCAATGACAAAGCCGAAACGACAACACACAGCTCACCAAGGGCACCAACGACGAAGCCATAACCATACAATTCACCAAGGTACCAACGACGAAGCTGAAATGACAATTCACCAAGGCACCAGCGACAAAGCCGGGTAATGACGACAATACCGAATTTAAGCAACGGCTCTAGTAATGACAATACTAACAAGACTAATAAAAAAAAAACTCAACTGATTTAATCAGTTGATAATCACTATTTCATGTATTACGTCATACAGTATAATATATATATGCAGATCATTATATATATTATTTGAACCCCAAAATTTTTAGGGTATTCCAAAAATTAACCGATATGTAAATATTGTATATTTAATAATAAATTAAAATATTATATAATAATAATAAATAAAAAAAATTTATAATTAAATTGCAAAAACTTGTGAAAACTTGCGAAAACCTGTAAAATGTTCAAAAAGCATGATTATGTGAATATAATAATTATTAATTGATATTATATTCAATATATATCGATTAACCGGATATATATCGATTACTATCACTATCGATAGAAATCGACAGGGGTGTTGATTATCGATATATATCTTACCGGTTAGTAATCAATATATATCTATATATAAAATTTGCTGATGTTATTTATTGAAATGATATCTTACCTTAGGGGCATGCCATTTATTACTAATATTTTTTACTTAATAGCTATCTCTACCTATGTATGGTGTGATCATTTTATCTAATTCTAATTGATTAATATAATATATAGACGTGATCACTTCCTCTGACTATGTATCCATGGTAAAAATTACGTAATAAATGGCATGCCCCTTATTAATTTATTCGATTTACGACTATATACTGTAGTTTGAATTTTTACTCTGATCTATTGGATGAAATGCTTGAAAATACCTTTAATGTCATAAAAACAAATATTTAGTTCTCATACCAAACGATCATATACAACTTCATGAAAAGCTTAACTCGCTTGCATTAGAGGATCTATTGTTTTTACAGTTTTTATTAACAAGTAATTGATTTTGGTAATCATTCATATGAGAACTATTTGCAAGCACTTTACATACCAGCATGGACAACAAAAAGCCCAGACTAGTATTTGAAAATTCTACATTGAATTTTCTGATTGGTCGATAGAATGACAGACAGAAGTTTGTGCTTTAATATATGCTTCGGGCTCTTAACAGAGCCTGTTTCCTAGTATTCCATCACGACGCACAATATCTGCACCTATACAAAAAAATAATCACTCAAATCTTTGACGATCAGTGATTATCATTTCATCAACCCAATAAAAAATCCAATGGAAAATTCCTAATATCCAACGAATATACACAAAAATTTGCATCGGGCCACCAATATTTATGCATAAAAATCAAGTTGTTAATATTATTTATTATAGCATTTGTAAATTACTACAGTTTCAGTCTTTTATTTTGCTCGCCATGTATATAAAAGATAATGTTGTACTGGTTACATTCAGTAGATACTTTGTTCACATGTACACACATTTCATAGACAAATCACGGCAAAGGTGAAAATTATATATGAAAAATAAACAAAATTTGATGAATAAATCACGTGGACCAATCAGATCTAAGATTTTGTGGACCAATATCACTTAACTCATTGTATAAACCATACACTCATTGCATTCGTTTCTGGTATAGGGTCTTTTATATAATGTTATATATATATAATTTTATGCAGATTACAGAATTTAGTCTCTATAAAAGATTATACAAACTTGTGACTATAGATGCTAGTGAAATTAAACCATTTCATCAAGTGAAATAGTGAAATAGTTTCACCAGAATTACACCAAAATTTTATTTTGGTGAAATGGTGAAATTGGTGAAATTGGTGAATTGGTAAAACTGGTGAAATTGGTGAATTGATGAATTGTTAAATTGGTAAAATGGTGAATTGAATTGGTGAAATGGTGAATTGGGGAATTGTGAAATAGTGAATTTGTGAAATGGTAAATTGGTGAATTTGCTCAGTCCTATAAATGGTTAATAGTTCTGACCTCAAAGTGTGCCTGTAAAAACATAAAATATAAAAACTTGAACAAAAACCTAACCGAATTCCAGGCTGAAATAATTCCAGACTCTAGAAATTCACTATTTTACCATTCCACTGTTTCACTATTCCACCAATTCACCAATTCACCAATTCATTAATTCACCAATTCACCAATTACACCAATTCGCCAGTTACACCAGTTTTACCATTACCGATTGGTGATTAGTAAAATAATGAAATCATTTCATTATTCTGCTTTAATTTTACCAGCATCTATATTCATGACTGTTAAAAAATTTTAACCCATGGTCTAATATCATTAAAAAAATTTTTTTAGTTGTTTAAAGGTTGTATATTTAATTTACTAAATGAACTGTTTAAAAGAGGTTTGTTTAGAAATAATTTATTATTAACTTTGTGTATATAGTTTCAAAAATACATATAGCAAATAAACTTTAAGGAAGTGCAATAAATTATATAATTAGGGTTTACATAGGTCTTGATCCTTCCCTAGTGATAGGACTATTGACCAATCAAATTTTATAATATTTAAAAAAGGAAAAATTTATTTGTTACACCATATTTCATTTGTAATTTGTCACTAGTTAATAAATTATATATTTTAACTAATTTAAATTTTTTATTAGAGTTTAAAATAAAAAATTATAGGCTAAATTGAATTTCACAAAATATAGAATTACAACTCAAATTATGCTCAACTCAGAGTGTAATTCAAAATGTGTAACAACACTTATGACTGTAATGGCCCGAATTAAGCTTAATTTGACCAAATTTTGAAATTACACCCCTGAGCATTATTACGCGAAACTATAGTACACAGTAAATTTGCAGGCATGCCAAATTTAATAGTACGTTTATATAATAACCATTTTTTACACTCGTAAGCATGGGAATGCAAACTAGGATGGGCGTTTTCATGCTAATATATACAGCCAAAAAAGAACAATCTTCGTCCAAAGGTACTTTTCCTAAAACTCCTAATCCAAAAAAAAGGAAATATTAGTACTCACCCTAACCCTAACTATCAAAAAGGGTTACTTACAAAATTGAATTCACAATCCATGTGTTGTACTATGATCAAAGATTATTAGACATGCCAAATTGATTGTACGTTTATATAATAACTATTTGCTTACACTCATAAGCATAGAAATGCAAATACAACCAAAAAGAACAATCTTCGACCAAAGGTACTTTTTCTAAAACTCCTAATCCAAAAAAAAAGGAATATTAGTACTCACCCTAACCCTAACTATCAAAAAGGGTTACTTACAAAATTGAATTCACAATCCATGTGTTGTACTATGATCGAAGATTATTATTATTCGTATATACGTCTATCCAAATTTGCATTACTAACCATAGCAGAGGTTCTAATTTCAGGGTAACTGCGTAAGAGGTCCCAACTTCAGCATTAATTATGTAAGAGGTTCCAACTTCAGTATTAAGCGCGTAAGAGGTGCCAACGTTAGCATCAACCACGTAAGAAGTGCCAACTTCAACGTAAGAGGTGCCAACTTCAGTATTAACCGCGTCGAAAGTACTAGCTTCAGCATTTGCCACCTGATTAGCCATATTTACCTATCTACTTTCGATTTTGATTAGTTGCAAACGTAAGAGACAAATGCACACAACACACTCAACGTTAAAAAAAAAAGACTAGCGCTATTGAGAATTAGGATTTATTAGATAAGTTAAAAAAACCATCGTAAGGTTAAGTTCGATAAAATTCTGTTAGGATCGTAAGGTTAAGTTCGGTAAAATTCTGTTAGGTAGAATTCAAGAGAGAGAAGTTAAATGAAGTAATCACGTTATCACGAACTATTACACATGTACGCGTTATGTACACATTTTATAGTTACACATGATTTGTTGATTTCGATATCAGATATAACCTGTAACATATAATATCTGTTACTAGGTGTAACACTAATATTTATTCTTTAAAAAAACTCAAAAATGTCTTTGATCTAAAAATAAGATACTCCACAATTGACAAAAGTTACTACATAGTAAAGTCTAAATTTTACTAAGCAAATCGATTAAAATTACTTAAGTAAACTTATTTAGCAGATCAAAATACACTTACTACAAAATTTTTATAAGTATTGAAGAACTTTTTATTAATTAACTTTTAATTTTTACATTTAATAGAAAAATTAAAATTTTTTAAAAAAATATATTTGATGAATATAAAAATTAAAAGTTAATTAATAAAAGGTTTTCCAATACTTATGAAAATTTTGTAATAAGTGTATTTTGTCCTGTTGAATAAGTTTACTTAAGTGATTTTAACCAATTTGCTTAGTAATATTTAGACTTAACTATGTAGCAACTATCTGCAATTAACTAAAAATTGATTTTATTTCAATATTATTGGCTATTTATACTATATATACAGTTGCACCCTAAGTGCACACCCTCTAAGTGCATGGTATATGAAAAACTTTTTTAAGTGCACACCTCTCTTGGTCCCAAACAATATAACAATTATAAATTTTAATCTTTCTAAATGCAAACTCTCTCTAAGTGCACATTTTACCTCTTTTTCACTATAGTCCTGAGGGCATGCACTTAGAGGGATGTGACTGTATATATAGGATGTAATAGGTGGCGACAGTGTTGTACATGGACATTGTTCTGCCAATTTTACAGGAACACAAATAGTTCAAGATAGGATGTCCAGGACATGTCCACAATATTGTTCTAATATAATATTGTATACAGACAATGTCTGTCTAATTTTTAACTTTGTCCTTACTATAGTGTGGGATACCTAAAGACTTCCCAAACTTTAAAAGCAAATAGCATTTAATATAAAAATAATATCAAAAAAATGGGCTGCTATTTTGTAGTATAACTAATTACTACAACTTAGCGGCTCTAATTTTTTAAAACTTATTATATGGGGTGGAGTCAATAGAAATGAGACAAATTTATTAGATAAATTTGACACATTTCTATTGACTTTACCCATATATTTTCAATATATGAGTTTAAAAGTGTGCTATTTTTATATGATACGAAAAAATTACCTCAAAATGGAACAAGTCACGTGTTTTGGCTCACTCCTATTGGTTAATTTTAAAATATTTTAAAATTAATTTTAAAAATTAATTTTAAAAATTAATTTTAAAAATTAATTTTTAACCAATCAAAATACAGGATTTCAAAAAAACATCAAATTTGATTATAAATTTTTGAAAATGGGACAAGTCATGTGACTTCCGCCTTTAGGTGTCCTGTACCGTATGTCCAGGACATGTCCGCTAGGTAAACCAATTAAATTGCGGAATTATACAGATCTTTAGTTTGGGTTATATGATAATTTCCAGAGAATACAAAGAATTTTATTGGCTAGTTATCATATGTTGATTAGCTGAATGTCCAGAACAAAAAAAAATTCTGAGTGGACATGTCCTGGACTGTCTGCCGTCCATGTCCATGTCCTATGACAATACTAAGTGGCAGACCTCCTCTAGGAAATTATGTAATTTACTATACTTCCTTTATTAAAAAACAGTTTTTTTTTTTAAATTTTACAGGATATAACTTCGATCACTTGTTTATAACCAAAGATATTATAAAAATTATTCATAATTAAGGATTTTTTGGAAGTTTATTAGAAACCTTTTGTATTTATTAAAAGATCTATTTATAAATTATACAATATTTTAGAACTATTAGATTTTTTGTGCACAAGTGTTTGTAATAAGTACTTAAAACTTATTGCAAATAAAATTTTTATTATTATATAAATAAGATTGTATAAAATAAAGGCTTAAGATTTTTAGTCTTTATATGTTTATAGATATAAAATAATTTGATTGGCCAAGTTACTATTTTTAAATTAGTTGGGGGAGATCAATAAAAATAGAACAAATTTATTTAATAAATTTGTTCTATTTCTATTGACTTTACCTCAGTTATACAAATAATCTACAATATATAGCATATATGTTAGAAAATCAGCTGATTTTTTTTTACCATAAGCCACCTCACCCCTACCTTACCCACCCCACCTGATACCCCAATCAGCCAATCAGATTTTATAATTATTAAAAAGTTAGATATAATATTTAATAGTAAATAAATAAATTTTGATCTACTGAGCCAATTTCGATGATTGATCCACACAATGAGAGGATTCCAGCAATTAAAATCTAAATACTGGACTCTAAGATCAGAATAAATTTGATTTACTATAGAAGTTTTATAATTTATTAAAAAATTATAAACCATTTATAGTAACGCAAATTTATTCTGATCTCTGGATCCTGTGATTAGTTTTTATAATTTTGGGCTTGCTAGAATCCTCTCATTAAGCTGATCATTTTGGTAGTTAAATCATCGAAATTGGCCCAGTAGATCAAAAGTAGGGTTCCGCAATTTGATTTGATTTTCAAATATTGAATCAAATATTTGATCAAATTCAAATTCAAATTTGACTATATTTGATTTGATCAAATTCAAATATGGCCAAATTTGATTTGATTTGACAAATATTTGATTTGATTTGAAAATTACTATTAAAAATTCAAATTCAAATCAAATTCAAATTCAAATATTTGAATCAAATCAAATTCAAATCAGGGTCAATTTGATTTGATCAAATTCAAATTGATCCAATATTTGATTTGATTTGAATTTGAGGAACCCTAATCAAAAGTTATTAACAATTAAATATTAGTTTTTAATTGTTAATAACTTTTGATCTACTGGGCTAATTTCAATGATCCAACTACCAAAATGATCACTCAATGAGAGGATTCTAGCAAGCCCAAAATAATTAGAATCTAATTACTGGATCCTAAGATCAGAATAGATTTGTGTTACTATAAAAGTTTTAAAATTTATTAAAAAAATTATAAACCATTTATAGTAACACAAATTTATTCTGATCTCTGGATCCTGTAATTGAATTTTTATAATTTTAGGCTTGTTAGAATCCTCTCATTGAGCTAATCATTTTGGTAGTTGAATCATCGAAATCAGCCTAGTAGATCAAAAATTATTAACAATTGAAAATTAATTTTTAATTGTTAATAACTTTTGATCTACTGTGCCAATTTCAATGATTTAACTACCAAAATAATTACCTCAATGAGAGAATTCTAGAAAGCCCAAAATCATAAAAATCTAATCACATGATCTAGAGATCAGAATAAATTTGTATTACTATAAATAGTTTATAATTTTTTAATAATATAAAATTCTATAGTTCAAAGCCTAATAGAGCTCTAGGTGCACTCGGGAGGTTTAGGACATTAAGAGGATCTGGGACCACCAATAGCGAGTATAGCTGGTATAAGTGCATGTAGTGGTATAAAAGTTGGGTTGACTAAGCCTTATGATGACATCCAACTATATCTGGGACTGAAAGCTTCAGTGAAACATGCCTGGATACTCGTCACCATAGCTGAAAGTACAGTTGTTTGCATATTTCTAAATTAGGAACGTTAAATTCTGGGTTCCCAAGTTGCAGGAAAATTAGCTAGTTGTAGTAGCATGCAGGTTTAAGATACTTACTCAATGTGGTAGAGGCAGCTGCATGGCTTGAGATACAAATTTTCGAGAAGTACACCGGTAAGGAACTGGGTATACCAATTTGGAAGCAGAAAACCTGGAATCACATACACCAAATTGGAAGTAATGATATTAGAAAATGTGGATAAAGTGGTGGACATGTGAATACCGACTATTGGTTGGAGAAAAAAGACCAAACTAGCTATATAAATAGGAGTATGGTAGTCTCTGGTAGGTTTAGGTTATGGATAAAATAGTCAAATCTCAGTACTTAGTAAATAGTATAAAGATTGTAAGCAATATATTGTAACAATTAATATACATCCAATAAAGTCCAGAGACATGACCTCACCTTAAGGGTAGAGGGTATGTAGATCATTTCTATTAATAAACGAGTGACCAAAAATATTTTTACTGCGAATTTAAAAGTTGCTACATATAAAAGTTAATTTTTTACTATATAAATTGTATTTATGTACTAAGTAAAAATTGTTCGTAATAAAAAATTACACATATCATAAAAATTTTATTAATTTTGAATAAAATTTGATAAAGTTTTTATAGTATCAACTTTTGCGGGGGCGGGGTCTATTCTGCGGGGGTGATCACAAATTGGCCAATCAAATCACGTGTAAACAATAAGTAAAATAGGGTCGCGAAGATAAAACCAACTATATCTTAAGTTCTACTGGGCCAATTTTAATGATTCAACCACCGTTAGAATCAGAAAAACCTCCTCTACAATTTTATTTAAAAATTTAATATGGTTACTTAATAAAAATTTTCTTTATTATTAAATATAAAATTTTTAGTAACTAGTTGATTAATAGAAATGATCTACATACCCTCTACCTTTAACAATAAAAAAAATATATATATATAAAATTTTATAGTAACACAAATCTATTTTGATCTTAGGATCTAGTAATTAGATTTAATTATTTTGGGCTTGCTAGAATCTTCTCATTAAGGTGATCATTTTGATAGTTGAATTATCAAAATTGACCCAATAAATCAAAAGTTATTAACAATCGAAAATTAATATTTAATTGTTAATAACTTTTGATCTACTGGGCCAATTTCGATGATTTAACTACCAAAATAATCAGCTCAATGAGAGGATTCTAGCAAGCCTAAAATTATAAAAATCCAATTACAGGATCAAAAAATCAGAATAAATTTGTGTTACTATAAATGGTTTATAATTTTTTAATAAATTATAAAACTTTTATAGCAACATATATCTATTTTAATCTTAGGGTCTAGTGATTAGATTTTAATGATTTTGGCTTGATAGAATCCTCTTATTGAGAGGATCATTTTGGTAGTTAAATCATTAAATTTGATCCAGTAAATTATAAGTTATTAATTATTAAATATTGTTAATAAATCTATAATTTTGGTCAAAAATAATTTTGTAACTTTGGCCAGAATTATAAAATTTTGGCCGGAATTATGCCTGATACTTTAGCTGACCCATCCATCCCCCTGAAATTAGCTGATTTCTGGAAGCCCCTTATTTTACTATATTGCAAATCACATATGTGTAGATTTATTTCCGATCGACAAAAAATATGATTATTTTTTTTTATTTTTTTTTTTACTTTGGCAGTCTTGCCGAAATCTTATTTAGTGATTCATCTAAGAACTATAGTTTTTTATAATAAAATTTGGGGCATATTTAATATAAGTCTTATAATAGAGTGGAATCTGGCGCTGCTTTCTAAGTAAAGTTGTTTTTTTACTAAGCTAACTTTTCTTCAACTTTTAACAAAAGTTGTAGAGCAAATTTTTGTGATTCTAATAGTAGTAAAATCAGTAAAGTTAACCTGGTGGCTTTTGAGATATTTTAAGTTTTCTCCTTAAAATCATATAAATTTCTTTACAAATTGTAAAAAAATTTTATATGATTGTAAAGAGAAAACTTAAAATATCTCAAGAGCTACCAGGTTAACTTTACTGATTTTACTACTATTAGAATCACAAAAATTTGCTCTACAAATTTTGTTAAAAGTTGAAAAACGGTTAGCTTAGTAAAAAAACAAATTCATTTAGAGAGCAGCGCCAGATTCCACTCTATTATAAGACTTATATTAAATATGCCCCAAATTTTATTATAAAAAATTATAAAAAATCTATAGTTCTTAGATGGATCACGAATTATAGATTTATTATTACTAAAAAATTTTTTTAATACATTTACAATCGACAGACTTCGACCTCATCCGGCTGCAAAATAAATTTCGTGCTCAGATGTGACCAGCCGCATCGGCTTACGTATAAACCAAAAAAAAAATTCGTTAGCTATAGTTACAAACCAACTATGCTTCATAACCTACTCCTTCAAAAACTCCTTCTCTGAGCTTCTCATAAAGAAGAATAAAAACAAGGGGAAGATTAAAATAGAAGGACAAAACTAAATACCCGACAAAATTAACCAAAAACCAAAATTATACATCCAAGAAAAAATAAAGCAAAAAGAAAACCCAAAGAAAAAGCAAAGAAAAAATAGACTATGAAATAATAAGCGATAAAAATTATAATACTGCACAAGGAACCACCTTGCCAAAGTATTATATGTACATATAAAAAGAAAATAAAGGAACATTCTAGAATTTATTTTCTGCAGATCAGCCTCCTCCATTGCGCCACATCTCATTACGCGTCCGTTCCTGTTTATTCACCTGCATGCCTTCTTCCCGATTAGGATAGGAACAACAATGCCGATCTTTTGGAGGGGGTACGCCGAAATTCCCACTTTTCATTCAAAATTCTAGAAAAAAAGACTTCGAGCGAGAATATGATAGTAGGAGTATGGTCAAATATGTTTTTGTAGCCAAAACCTTTAGAGAGTGTGTTAAAAAACTCATTTTTTTTTAGTTCACCGCCTAGCCAGACTATAAAAACCTTCATCGACAAAAAAAAAAATGTTTGTATCTCCACCAGAATTTCTTGTACCAAGGGCACCCACTGCCAGTTATCTTGCACAACTGACGCTTCTGGCTTGCTTGCCAAATATATAAAGGAGTCTCCGGAAAGTTAAGCAAAAAAGGTTGACCTTTATAAAAACCAGTATTATGTCTGCTTCGTTTTTTGCTAATAAAAATTTTTGTTTTTCGTTTGCTTAAAATTTTGGACAAGTGATCGATGGGAAGAGTTAAAAATATGATTATTGTAAAATTAATGTTGATTGGTTGATTTATTAATTATTAAATATTGTTAATAAATCTATAATTTTGGTCAAAATAATTTTGTAACTTTGGCCAGAATTATAAAAGTTTGCCAGAATTATGCCTGATACTTCAGCTGACCCACCCATCCCCTGAAATTAGAAATCACATATGGGTGGATTTATTTTTGATCGACAAAAAATATGATTATTGTAAAATTAATGTTGATTGGTTAATTTATTAAATACAAAAGTAATTATTTAGAGCTTTGTAAAAATAGAGCTAAAACTAGTGTTTTGACCCGGATGGGTGACCCGGGACAAGTTATTACAGCCTGGGTGCGAACGGGTAGGTCAACCCATGGGTGATTCATGAATTGACCCTACATGACCTGTGGGTCAACCCACAGGTCACCCACGGGCAGAGACCCAATACAAAATGCAAATTTATATTGATTGTGCAAATTAAACCAAATTTCTAAGAGAACTCATGTAATATTCTATAATGCCACAATGCTATGTTGCAATAATATGATACCATAGCTATGATATAATATTATAATGTTATAATAGAACCCCGAATAATCTATATGAGGTTATATTTGAGCATCATAGTAAAAATTTTTTTGGTTAGCGGTTTTGGTTTGGTAATATAAGCTATATTTCAAACATTAGATAGAACTTATACTCAATTTTACCTTTTTTTGAAATATAACGTTCTCTAAAAAAAAAACAGAACGAACTTATACTCAATTTTACCTTTTTTTGAAATATAACGTTCTCTAAAAAAAAAACAGAATGTTCTCTAAAAAAAAAAAAAAAAAAAAAAAAAAAAATTTTTTTAAAAAAAAAAAAAAAAAAAAAAAAAAACG
>QKWP01000528.1:241519-261168 GCA_003550325.1 Gigaspora rosea
AAAAAAAAAAAAAAAAAAAAAAAAAAAACGACAAAACAGACAACATCAATGACGTATCAACAAGACCTGACCACCCGCGCCAACAACGACCTAATCAATCTAATCGCCTGTACCAATGACAACGCTCTAACGGTAGCCACATCAACCACAACTTAATTGCCCACCTAATCAGTGCCAACGACGACCTACTTGACGGCTCCAATGACGACTAATCAACAACATCAGTTTAATCAACAGCAGAACAAAAAAAAATATAGTAGCACCAGCTATAACCTAATCGCTTACCAACAACGACCTAATCACTAGTACTAACGTGACTTCAATTTTATTTATTACGAAAATATGACAAGTTAATACCAAATCAAAAGAGTATACCTATAATATTTATAGGAACAAAAAATTAATTTTATAAGTTTATTCGATGGATTAATAGAATTTTGATAATTTAATAAATTTATCAAAAGTTTGTTGCGAAAAATGTTAACCTCATAATTGTTTGGCTTTGATATACATAGTTTTTATTCGTATTTCATTTATTAATTTTAAATTTACACTTCATATCAAATTTAATATTAGATTTCTTAGAATTATATTTATATTAATAAAGAAAGTGTATTATAATAATGAAATAAACTTGTATATATTATTTAAAAAAAATTTTGTACATATCCTATATATTATATTGTAAATATGTTGAAAGATCGAAAACAAAACTATGCGTAGGGCATTTATGTAGATTCGCATTCAATTGATTTTCATCACATGTAAATTATAGCGAATCACAGCTTAGTATTATTTGTCGATCATCACATGATCGACACTCCTGTTCGCCACCACTAATCTACTATGGTTAGACATAGGTCTAACCAATCAACTCTATTCTCTAGGTGCGTTACTATTTGACAATACATTATCTCACGATACTGTGATCGGATTTTAATGATTTTGGGCTTGTTGGAATCGTCTTAAAGAGACGAACATTTTGGTAGTAAAATCGGTTAAAATGGGCAGTAGATTTGAAGTTATTCAGCTTTAAAGTTTTAAAAAAATACACTCTATTTATAAATTCCAAAAATCGACCCATATGAACCTTATAAGACAAAGACGAAAAAAACATCTTAAAAAAATCTTAAAATTTTATATCAAAATAAATCGAAATTTCAGGATCATCTGATTTTAGCATCATTCCCGACATTAAATAACTCTTGAACTAGTAATCCATTTTGGATGATTTTACTACCAAAATACTTGTCTCAATAAGATGATTCTAATAAACCTAAAATCGTTAAATTCTGATTACGGGATCCAGAAATCATTATAGATTTGTATTATTTTTAATAGATTGTATTAAAATAACACAAATCTATAATGATCTCTAGATCCCATAATCAGAATTTAACAATTTTAGATTTATTAGAATTATCTATTGAGACGAGGATTTTGGTAGTAAAATTATTCAAAACAGATCACTGGTTCAAGAGTTATTTAATATTAAAGTTTATAAGATCTTTAATAATAATTTTTTATATATGAAAATAATATAATTAAAGCAAACAAATCTATAACAATCATGGGATCCTGTAATTGGATTTTGATGATTTTGGGCTCATTAGAATCGTCTCATTGAGACAAACATTTTGGTAGTAAAATCATTCAAAACGGTTCATGGTTCAAAATTTATTTAATATTAAAGTTTAAAATTTTTTAAAAATTTTAATAATTTTAGCCAATCAAAAGTTATTTGCTATTAGAACCTGATAATTTTCTGACCCTTTCCCTTTACCCTAAAAATCAGATGATAAATGGCGCTTTTCTTAATATAACTAGGTAAATACATAGTATTGTTTGTTCGAAGCTAAAATATTTATATGTTATATAAATAAAATAATTAAAAAAGTTTGCTATTTCTTACTATATAGTATATATGATAATAACTTTTGATCCACTAGTCTATTTTGAATAATTTAATTACCAAAATACTTATTTCAAGAAAATAATTCTAAAAAGCCTAAAGTATTAAAATTTAATTACAGGATTCCAAAATCATTCAACTTTTGTGTAATTTTTTTAATAGTCTAATATATTAAAATCTTACATGTCACGTTTAGTTTACCCTGTATAAATAATTTTAAATACCCTTCCAGATCAGTCCGAATAACAAAAATCTTACGTGTCATGTTTGTTTATCTGAAATAAACATGACACGTAAGATTTTCGTTATTCGGACTGATCCAGAAGAGTATTTACTCAAGGTTCCGAGTGCCCTGAGTTTGTGGATCACTACAGTCAGGGATTTTTCTACCGATCAGAATCTTAAATGCATAATCAGCTAACAAAGTAGTGAGTTAAATTTTTTCAAACTAATTTATTTTATAAAGAATTTTTAACACAAATAGTGTTTCAATAAGCTAATATATAGAAGTTTTTGCAAGTTGTTAAAAGATCTTACCCAAGAGACTAAAGATATTTCAAGTGCCGCACAATGATCTGACATTCGATTTTAGATAAATGACATATTTATTTCAAAAGAATAATATATAAATCCTATTTTTTTAAGTATATATTTATTTATATAATCGCTTACCAGTAGATGTTTATTAAAAGAAGCTAATTTTACTTATACTATTTAATTTCGAATAGATTTTTTAGATACCACTTATTTTAAAATAAGCTAATTCTGAAACCTCCTATTATTGAGATTTGCTTTCATATTATATATTACGATTTGCTAAGAGTTGTAGTAACGCTACGATGAATTAAAATAAAAGCTTTAATCAATGTTCAGCTGTTATTTAATGATTCATCAAATATCATCAAAATGTTTCATGTATCCAGTCACTTTATTTTTTTTTTATTAACTAACCTCCGCAAAGGATGGCATGTAGGCGTGCTTCAGTCCCTCTATTTCTATTTATGCTTTTACCAATTTCTATATACTATTTACAACCCGTCAAAGATAACAATTTAATATGTTGCTAAAGAGAATTATTGAAAAGTTCTGGTGTTTATTTGTAAAAAAAATAAATTAAATTAAATAATAATAATAATAATAATACAATGAAAGATTAATAACAAATATAAAACCGTTTAAAGAATAACTCCATTTATGAAGTTTCGCCTAATCATGGCACTACTGTATAGAATTCTTCGAAGTAATGAGCTATAAGTCCAGTATTTTATTTAAGCACTAAAGAAAATAAGACACAGGCTTCAAATTTATTATTATTATTTATCAGATTTTAGCTCAAGAAAATTTGATCAATAATATTATTCCAAGGATCAAATTTGGTAAATAATAAACTTGAAGCCCGAGTTTCATTTTCGCTTGGCAATACTTACTAATTCCTGATATATTTTGTCCTATAGATAAAATTGTGAACACTCTAAATAATTCTATTTAAGTAATATAGATAAAGTTTATGAAATTGAAAGCGATATCTTTAAAATAACATTTTAAGTTAGAAAGTGGTACTGTACTTACAGAGTAATTTTAGATTTATAGAAACTGAATTTTTTGATAGACAATTATTAATTGATACTGGGAGATATTAATATCCGGGGTGCTATATCTCAAAAGCGTACTAAGTAAAAGGATCAGGTACTCTAAATAAAAATGCTCAGGACCCCAAAAAACTCATGTAGTATTGTATAACTATATGTAATACTAATATATTTAAAACCCAAACCCTATTCTAACTAATTATAAAAGTACCCTAACCGTAAATTTTAATAAAAAACTATTATAACATTTAGGTGGATACTAATATCCCCCGGTGTAAAATTCATAAATACTTTTTGATAATATGTAATGTATAAATAAAAGTAAGCGTTAAAATATCAGAATAAAAAAAAAAGAACAATAAAAATAAATTCATATTCCTGAATTTGTAAAAATAAATTTCCGGAGCAATGCGATGGGTTACATACTAGTAATTTTTAAAATAACTAAGTAAAATTTTTAACATTGAATAACTTTTGATTTACTAACCTGTTTTGAATAATTTAACTGCCAAAATATTTGTCTTAGTGAGCCAATTCTAACAAGTCCAAAATTATTAAATTCCAAATTACAGGATCCCAAGATTGATAAAAATTTGACAATTATTTAATTAAAATTAGTTTATATAAAGTAAATATAGGTATTATAGTGCACTGCCAATCTTTTATGATCTACTTATTAGAATTATATAATTTTAGTACCAATCGATTCATCTCAGTGAAATGAATCGATTGGTACTAAAATCATCAAATTCTAATCAGTATATCACAAGATATTACAATTAAAGTAATATTTAAAGCAGATATAGATATTATAGTAATAGAAATATTGCAGTGTTCAGCAATATTTTGTGAACCATCAATCAGAATTATGTAATTTTGGCACTATTCGATTCATTTCATTGAGCTGAATCAAATGATACTAAAATCATGTGATTTTGACTAATATTTCTCGATATATTATAATTTAACCAAAATAAACTGTGCAAAGAAAATTCTAAAATTAATATGAAATCATAAATAACTTCTAATAGACTAGTTTGATTTTATAATTTTACCACCAAAATGACCATCTTGAGGAGGCAATTTCAACAAGCTCAAAATTGCTAAAATCCGATTACAGGATCGTTAAAATTTTATTATTATTTTGATGAAAATAGATTAGTTTAACTAATCTAATTTTTATCAAAAACTATACAAAAAACTTAGCGATCCTGTGATCTCGTGATCAGATTTTAGCATCTGAACTTGTTGGAATCACCTCCTCAAGGCAGTCATTTTGGTAGTAATATTATAAAAATTGAACTAATCTATCAAAAGCTATTCATAATTTTATATTAATTTTAAAATTTGTCTTGTACAGCTTATTTTAGTTAAATTATGATATATTGAAAAGTATTAGTCAAAATCACATAATTTTAGTACCATTCGATTCATCTTAATAAGACGAATTGAATAGTAACAAAATCGGTCGATTCTAATTAATAGATCATAAAAAATAGTATGTGCTCCATAACTGATAATTGGTATTTGTATTATAATTAATCTTTTTAATTTGTATATTGTAATTAACAATATTTTAAGATCTAGTGATTAAAATTGAATGATTTTGGTACTATTCGATTTATCATGATAAGATGAATCAAATAGTACCAAAATCATTTGATTCTAATTGATATGTTATATATTATTAGCTAAAATAATTAACTGCATCATAATATAATACCCATGTCTACTTTATAAAAAATAATAATTGTCTAACAATACAAATCTTTATCGATCTTGGGATTTTGTGATTAGAATTTAATGATTTTGGGCTTGTTAGAATCATTTTGGCAAAACGAACATTTTGATAGTTAAATTATTCAAAACAGGCTAATAAATCAAAACTTATTTAATGTTAAATAAATTTACAAAAGTTGAACAATCTTAGGATCCTGTAATTAAATTTTAATGATTTTGAACTAGTTATAATTGTTTTACTAAAACAAACATTTTGGTAGTTAAATCATTAAAACGAACCAGTGGATCAAAAGTTATTATCAATTCCATAAATTGGTATATATGCCCAATTAAAAATAGGTTGAAAATTAAGTGAGTAGACAAATAAAAATGCAAAGTTATATATTGATATTTTAATATGTGATATATTAATAACATCAGCAAATTTATAATAGCGTAATCTTACATAAGGTCTTACAAACAATAATATAAGCAAAATATTACATAATATATTTTGAAATATTTCAAAATATCAAATTTTCAAAATATTTTGAAAGTAATATCAAAATATTTCAAAATATTTTAGGACTAGAAAACAAGCTGATCAGTAGATTTGTAATCTGGATCACACATTAGACTAATTTTTTGAAATAGTTCGAAATAGTTTGATAATATTCAAATTCTGTACTACAAGAACAGATTAGATCTTTTGTTTATAATTAGATCATCTATTTTGTTTTTTTTTGCTTTTTTGTTTTTATTTTGTTTTTTATTTTTGTTTTGCTTTTTGTTTTTGTTTTGTTTTTTTAATTATTTAATTAATTATTTATTTTTTAATTTTTTTTATTTTATTTTTATTTTGGCACTTTACAAGAACATCTTTGCAAGAAAACAAACAACTTTTCAAAACCTTGTGCATGCCAACTCAAACTTCCAACACTTTCAAGAACACACAACTGATTTTGCAAGTTCTTGCTTTATTTATTTTTTCATTTCATGTTTTTTGTTTTTGTTTTTTTTTGTTTTATTTTTAAAATTTTTTTTATTAATTTATTTTATTTCGACACTTAGACTTTTCAGCACTTTGTAACTTTTTTGGTATTTTGCAAGAACATTAATCCAGCTTTCGCAATTTCTGAATTTGTAAGAACACGAACTCTTACTTTAAAAAAACAAAGATTTGGGGCTTCATTTATTTTTTTTATTAGTTTGCTTACAGCCAAAACAAAAGAAGTAGTCAAAGCGAAGACAAAAAAGCAAAGATAATAGCTAACTGTAGAGTAAGTGAAATAAGTATATAGAGCTAGTTTTTTGTATATAGTAATAGAATTAAATATGACGAAGTGCAAAAATAGTTTAAAATATTTGTAATAATATAAAAATAATACTATATAATAATATAATATATAATAAAGTATGTAATATTAATTAAAAATATATATTTAATAAATAAAAGATACAATAAAAAACCTTCAACTCTTTCCGCTGATCCTCAGTTTCCAATTTGAACTAAAGCAAATCTGTAAATTATTACCAATGGTATTAAAAAATATCAAAGGCTTTATAAAAAAAAAACATATTTCCAACTGGGAATCAATAGTATATTAGTATATAGAACTCAAGAAAATCGAAAATTTAAGTCACTTGCAAGAATAAATTATTTTTTCAAAGCTTTTTGTACAAAAAGTGGGTGTTTGGCATTTACCTAGTACTGCAGATTACATATAAAAACAACAACAACTATATATGAACAAAGTAAAATAAACACAACCAAATTGAGTTGTTAAAATAAACAAACATGTCAAGTAAAGAAAACAACAAATCAACAAATAAACAAAGCCGCAAATAGTAAACCAGAAAATCTATTTTTAGAAACAAACCACAAATACAATATGCAGAAATCAGTACTAGATGATAATCAATCAATCTCTACGAATATAAATTGAGAAGACAAATTTCTAAAATACCAAAATATTTTTAAATCGTCAGAAAAAGAACGCAGAGAGATTTTACTAGAGCACAGAGCTAGGACACTAAGGAAAGATAAAGAAAATGTAGCAAAAGCTAAAGCAGAACTAGAGTTCATTTGCATATGCCAGTGCATCTTCGAATTATACAATTATATAAAGTATCTTAAAACAAAGGCCAAAAAGAAAGAAAAAACAAATTATGATACAATAAAAGAAAAAGAGGAGCTAAAGAATCTTCTATCAGTACAAGAATGTAGTACTAGCGACTATGGGTTACTAGACATCAAAAATAGAGAAAAGATAGAGGCCTTGACAGAACTGGAAGATAATGCCAAAGAAAGAACAAAAGAGGTATTAAACACAAAAAATATAGAGCAAGAAACAAATCTAGAAAGTACAGGAGAAGAGGATAGGAATATTATATCAAGTAGAAACCTATATAGGGTAGAACCAAAGATAGTTAATATAGGAACTACAAAAAGATCAAAAATCGCCTACACATACTATATGGGACATTCCAGAAGACACAAGGTCAGCAAGAGTATAAAGAAGTCTACAATTTTATAGAAGGTTTTATTTTACAGAATGGCAAAACCAGAATAGAAAGAAGGCAGTAAGTAAGTAGTCTTTAATATCGTCTTTTGGAACAAGCAACAAAAAAATGCTTTTAAGAAGGCTTGGGCAATACACTTCAAGCAGAGTAGAATAAGCAGAATTTTAGACGAAAAAGGTATTAAAAAATAGAGCAGAATTCAAAGCAGTTATAAAAATGTGCCTAGAACAGCAATAGAAACAATACTCTTGCACCAACTCAAAAAAATTAATACAAAGACCATATATATCTTGTATAACAGCAATTTCAACCAAAGAACAACTGTATTAGTAAGTATTTTTTGAATCAAACAATGACTTACAAGAGGCTTTAAAAAAAAGGATCTACTACTACAATATCAGATTAATTTGGTCGACAGGTTTCTCTAGTTACAAGAACATAGAGTCTCTAGAGAAAAACACAAAAGTGTTGTCAACAAGTTTTGACGAAACTATGAGGGTACAAGAGCACAGAAATAGAACTATCAACGGACAGAAAAAGAAGTTAAATTGAAAGGATTTATAGCAAACAAAAATTTTTATTCTAATTAAAAAAAACCAAGTGGGTTTCAAACTTAATAGTGCAGTAGTATAAACAAGAGGCAAAGAAAAAAAAGCGAGCTATGGAAACTAAAGAGAAACAATAGAAAAAAGAGAGAACAAAAAGGACCAATATGCACAAGACATGTTTGCTCAAATTCTGAAAAGACTCTCAAGACTAGAGGCTCGACAAATTAAAGCTTTAATTAGTGCCGCAAGAATGAAACTTGTAGACCAATTCTAGTTTTCATACCAGTTGAACTACAGAACAGGCCAGAGAAGCCTTCAAGTAGCAATACTAGAAGGTGGTCTCTGGCTATATATTATAAGGGATCAAAATAGAAAAAAGGAAAAACATTGGTTTGCACAATATTAACGGAATTAAAAGCAATAAAAACAAATTAAAAGCGGTAATAAATTATGCTAAAAGTAAAGATTTGAATATTCTGGTATTAGGTGAGGCAAATATAGAAAGCAGAGAGAGTGAATACTTACTAGATGAACAATGTACTTACAAGTGCTTTTGCGCAAGTGCAAAAAATAATAAGATAAAAGGTTCGAGATTAGGGATCCTAATTAAAATAAAATGATACAGGGTGTAGATGAGATTTTCTAGGTTATATGCACAATCGATTTCTAATCCGAGTTGGATCCTGTGATTACCCTGTTATACAGATTAACAAATAAGTACACTTTTTTTGCCTTTTTATTTATTTTTTTTTAATTTACAGCTTTTTTTTTCTTTTTTTTTATAACGGCGCCATTTGTCTTGGTGTTGTCATTGTTGATATCTCTTTTTGTTATTGGTAATATTGTCATTGTTGGTTTTGCTATTGGTTTGGTATTGCAATTGTTGTTGTAAATAAGGCATAGATGTTGTTGGTAAGGCGTTGCTTTTGCCAGTGCAATATCGTGTTTGTTTGTCATTCGGCTTACTTTTTTTTTCTTTTATTGTCGTTTCGGCACGTCTTTAACTTTCTTTATCAGCAAAATAAATATACAAAATCTTTCGAAAGAAATTGCATACCGAAATTTTTCGAAAGAAATGCAATCAAAACGAAATCTTTTGAAAAAACTGCAATCTTTTGAAAGATTTCGGTATACATTTCTTTCAAAATATTTCGAAATATAGTGCGAAATATTGCGAAATAATACGAAAATATATTGTGAAATATTGCAAAATAGGCCAAATAAAACAATGCAAACCTCTATCTAATTATTTCATTTCGGGGTCACAGGAGGTAATATTTTGTATATTATCATGTAAATCTGCAGTTTTTCACAATATTTTGCAATATTTTGCATATTTTTAAAAATTATTAAAATTTTCGCATTATCAAATTTTATATTTTTTATTTATTATTATTTTTTTATTTATTATCATTATATATTATATATAATATTATATATTATATTTTAATTATTATACATTCTTTATAGTATTATTTTTACATTATTACATGGATGAGTCAGTAGAAAAGGGACAAATTTTTTTTAAGTAAAAGTTTTCTTGAATTTAAGCTTAAATATCTTAACAACTATTTTAATAAATTTAATAAATTTTTTTTTATTTTAATTCTATATAATTTCAAAATTAAAATAAAAAAATTTTTAGCAAATTTGATCAAATAGTTGTCAAGATATTTTAATTTAAAAATTAAAAAAAAAATTACTAAAAATAATTTGTTCCTTTTCTACTAACTCACTCCCATATATTATTTTAACTATTTTTACACTTCTTTGCATTTAATTCTATTACTATATACAAAAAACTAGCCCTACACATATATTTTCACTTACCTCATAGTTAGCTATTATCTTTGCTTCTTTGTTTTTTATCATCTTCGCTTTGGCTATTTTTTTTGGTTTGGCTATACCTTCGTTTCACTCTCTTTTTCTAAATACTTCCTAAAAATAGTAAAGAAGTGAAAAAAAATAAAAAAACTATTTTTTAGAAGTATTAGTATTCTTGCAAATTGCTAGAAAAATTTGTAAAATGCTGAAAAAGTCGCAAAGTTTTAAAAAATTCAGGAATAAATAAATTAAAAATTAAAAAAATAAGTAAAAAAACAAACAAAAAACAAAAAATATAAGCAAACTAATAAAAAAAATAAACGAATCCCCAAATCTTCATTTCTCTGAAATAAGAGTTCATGTTCTTGTAAATTCAGAAATTGCGAAAGCTGAATTAATGTTCTTGCAAAATGCCAAAAAAGTCGCAGAGTGCTGAAAAAGTCTGGGTTTTCTTGCAAAGTGCTAGAAAGTAAAGGTTTTGTTCTTCAAAGTGTTGAAATAAAATAAATTAATAAAAAATAAAACAAAAAAAACAAAAACAAAAAACATAAAACAAAAAAATAAATGAAGCGAAACCTTGCAAGAACTTGCAAAAACTTGCGCCCATTTCTCTAAAGAAGTATTCCTGGAAATTTAGAAATTGCTAAGAAAATTAGTCATATATTCTTGCAAAGTTTCAAAAGTCTGAGTAGGCATGTGCAAAGTGCTAAAAAGTTGTTGGTTTTCTTGCAAAGGACCAGTGTTCTTGTAAAATATGAAAAAAATTAAAAATAAATAAATAAAAAAAGAAAAACAAAACAAAAAAAGCAAAAAAAAGCGAAAACAAAAAAAAAACAAAAATAAAAAAAACAAACCAAATAAAAAAACAATATGAATAGAAGATCTAATTTAATAAACAAAAGATCTAATCTGATCTTGTAATACAGATATGCAGATTAATTTTAATATATTTGAAATATTTCAAAAATATAGTCCAATGTGTCCTTGATATGACCCAGGTCACATATTTACTAATCCAGCCAGTCCGCTCAAAAAATATTTCGAATTCACTTTTGAAAACATTTTCGAAATATTTTGAAACCTGAAATATTTCGAAATATATTGCGAAATGTTTCAAAATAAGTTGCAAGGACTCTGGACATCTAGTATAGAAGTTATATTTTAAGTTTTCAGCAAAAACTAGGGATATATCCGTCCTGAAAAAGACCAGTTCAGGACCAGTCCCGGACTAGAACCAATAAGGACCATGAGACCATTAAAGGACCAGTTCTGGGGCTGGTCCTTGTAAATATAACTGATATTTATATTACTCAGTCAAATTTCTTGATCAGATATAATGTAGATCATATGATGTTTGTTTATATTTGACAGTAAATAATTACGTTATTTTTGGTCAATAAAACCTTATGCATTAAGGTTGATGTAATCATTAAAGAACCGTTATGGGGCTGAAGGACCGGACTGGACCAGGACTATAAACACTATAATAACAGTCCTCTTAGTGACCAGACCGGACCAGACCAAACTGATGCAACACTAGCAAAAACCCCTGAAATTTAAGAAGCAAAAAAACAGGTTTTGGCAATTATTTTGGCATTTAGTGGTCCAATTTGAATAACTTTTTTAAAAAAATGAAGCTCTCAGTAAGGCACATCTAACAAAAAAAAGTTTATTCAATTCTGATTACTAGATTAAAAGTTATTTAAGTAAATATAGGTTTGTCATTTTTAGAAAATTGGGCCAAAATTGGCAAAATCCAAATATGACCTATATGAGAAATGTCTAGGGTTCTATATTGTATATGTGAAATCTTTCAAAAGATTTTGCAGGTTCACAAGATCTTTCAAAAGATTGTGCTATTATAAATTTGCTGATATTGTACTGCTATTTATTTGTAGTATTTTGTTATTGGTGTCGTTATTTTGTTATGTCATTTTAATATTTCACTAGGTATTGTAACTGGTAGAGTTATGTGCCATCTTGTTCTTGCTAGTAGGGTGGTTATCTTTGTTGCTATGGGTAAGATTTTTAGTGCCACCGTATTACAGGTAGTTTGTCTTTGATGCTACTGTTTTATAAGTAGTAGGGTTCCGCAATTTGATTTGATCTTCAAATATTTAAATCAAATATTTGATCAAATTCAAATTTAAATTTGACTATATTTGATTTGATCAAATTCAAATCTGGCCAAATTTGATTTGATTTGACAAATATTTGATTTGATTTGAAAATTACTATTAAAAATTCAAATTCAAATCAAATTCAAATCCAAATATTTGAATCAAATCAAATTCAAATCAGGGTCAATTTGATTTGATCAAATTCAAATTGACCCAATATTTGATTTGATTTGAATTTGAGGAACCCTAATAAGTAGTTGTATTTGTATCATTTCACAAGTGATCGTCTTTGTCCTTGTCATTTTGCAAGTAGTTGTTTTGTTTGCTATAGCCACTTTTTTGTTGCCATTGTAATATAGTAACTTTTAAGCAAGAAACTATATCACTTGATTTGACATGTAAAAGGATAAGAAATGTAAAGATAAAGAGAAAATAAACAAGAAAAGTAAAAGAACAGAATATGAAAATAAAATATATAGTCAAAGGAAATATCAGTTTATTAAGTATATAAGTTTTAATACAATTATTTTTATAAGAGAAAAAAAGTAAAGAACAGAACCTAACCTGCCTTGGGGAAAAAGGCAGGGTTTATGTATTTGTAGAAAATTAGAATTTTCAATATAACGAGATATAATAAAAAGATATGATATGAAGATATAATAATGTATTATAATAATGAGTTATAATAAAGAGATATAATAATGAGTTATAATAATGAGTTATAATAAAGAGATATAATAACGAGTTATAATAAAGAGTTATAATAACGAGTTATAATACCGAGTTATTAATAAAAATAACTTCTTTTTAGAACAGAGAAAAGTTTTTCTAATGAAATTAATACTACAGATTTGATTGCTTCAATAAAATTTATACTATTCTTAATATTTTTATGATATTTCCTAATACTAATATTTTAAAATTATACTAAAATTATACAAATATAACACTATTCCTTTCTTTAAAAATTTTGCTTTACAAAATTTAAAAATTTAAACAGTTTTAAGAATAAAAAATAAAATAAATAAATAAATAAAAATAATAAGTTAATAGATATAAAATAGTATAATGAATAAAAATAACACCTTGTAATATATCAATCGACCTAAGGGCCCCAGAATATATTAGTATGTTTTGCCTAATATATCTGTATGAACCCTCCTTAGGCATGATTTGAACTTTGAGACTGTTGATCGAACAATCATCTGCTTAAACCACTGCTCCATATTACCAAGATATAAATTTAGAAAAAATAGAGTTTAAAAATATCCAAAAAATAGATAATCAAAATTTGATTATCAGTAAATAAAAGGATAATTAAAATTATAGTTTGAATGTTATTTTGAAAATACCTCATAGTCAAAAATTTTCCAATTTTTAAAAAAGAAAAAGCAATTATTGAAGAAAGAGAAAAGTAGATACAAGAAATTTGAATATAGAATCTTCAAGAGAAGATAAAAAAGAAATGGATTTTGTTTTGAGCAAGAAGTAATTAATATTGTGTATTTAAAAGAAATTGAGAATAATTATAAGTTAAAATTAAATAATTTGGCTAGTATGCAAGAAGTTGCTGAAGAAGAAATAAAAGAAGAAGATGCTATAGAAGAAGAAGCTAAAATAGAAGTTGAAAAAGAAGAAGAAAGTATTGTAAACGAGTCTCGAGTAAACTGAATGCAAAGTATTAAAGCAGTTGCAAAGGAAGTATATGAATTAAAAGAGAAGCTAGAAGCTAAAAAGAATGAATTAAATCTTTTAAAAAGAGACCAAGATAGTATCTTAGAAAGTCAAAATTCTTTGGAATCAGATTTGATTCGAATACTGGAAATATGTGTAGAGATGCAACAAGAATTTA
This sequence comes from Gigaspora rosea, assembly GCA_003550325.1. Classification (NCBI taxonomy): domain Eukaryota; kingdom Fungi; phylum Glomeromycota; class Glomeromycetes; order Diversisporales; family Gigasporaceae; genus Gigaspora; species Gigaspora rosea. Next base: position 255,607 of record QKWP01000528.1, read on the forward strand.
ATGTACTGTGTACAAACTTTAATACTTTGAAAGAAAAAAAATTGGAAATGTTGGAGTATTTAGATCGTTTGGAAGAAGAAAAAGAGTCATTAAATCATAAAATTGAAATATTAAGAAGACGATTGGATAAGTTTTAGTATTTTAATATAAATATGGTCCGGTGCAAAAATGTAGATACACAACATATCTTACAATAAAAAAAAAATTTTGAAATTTAATATAAACATTTAAATGCATTTATTTATTACACAGGTTTGCAGATTTATTTTAATGTTAAATTTTATTAAAAAATTTTATTTCTATAAAAATTTTTATTAATGACTTATTTTTTCAATTTGTAAAATGCAAAAATATGAATAAATTAAAATTAAATAATTAATTTATCTATATATAAAAGCTTTTTAATTTTTAATTATCTATTTATAATTTTTTTGTACTAAATAAACCAAGTTCTATGCTATCTATTAATATAAAATTTATTTTCTTTTTATATATATATTGTTGTGTAATAATGTTTTTAAAATTTAGTATTTTTATTAAAAAAAGCAAAAAAATATCTTTTAAAAATAACTATATTTTTGTTACTAATTTACAATTTTGTAAGTTTTTATTGTACAAGTATATTGTTATATATATGCTAAATATATAGTTAAAATTTTAGCTTAATTGATCAATAGTTGTTAAAATATAAATTTTTAAATATTTAATAATAATTACTATATCTAATATATAAAATTACTATATATAGTTATATATAAAACTTTATTAAAATAAATTAGTTTTTAATCTATATTTTAACCACCACTGACCAATTAAGTTAAAATTTTAACTGTATATTTAGCAAATGTATAGCAATGCAGTTGCATAGTACAAGCTTATAAAGTTGCATATTGGTGGCGAAAATAAATTTTTTTTAAAAAAAATTTTTTTTTTTTTTTTTTTAAAAAATAGAATTTTTTAAAAAATTTATTATAAAATAAACTTATTATATAAAATAATCATAAAAATTATATCAAAATGTAGCTTAGGTCTTTCTTTATTAGGTATAAAAAAATTATAATTAAATAGTTAAAACTGAAGAACTTTTATATGTAAACAAATTAACTTTTAGTTTTCATGTATCTACATTTTCGCACTGGCCCATGTTTTGTAATATTAAATTGCTTATATTAAATTGATTATAAAATTTAAATAATAGGAAAAGAAAATTTGGATCCTAAAGAGTAGGATTAGAGAAATAATAAAGTATTAAAGTTTTATGAAATTATTATTGTAAATAGTGATATATCTGAATAACTAAAGGTTTAAAAATTTTTTTTTTTTGTATATAAAATGAAATAAAAATAAATAAAAAAATAAAATTGAATCTATTAAAAATAATTTTTGATAAAAAGAAAAAAAAAATTAATAAAATAAACATTTTTGATCAAAAATAAGTTGAAAGTGCAAATTAATTTGGCGAAAAGTATAAAGCGAAATTTTAAAAAGTATAATCAAAATAATAAATTAAGAGGAATAAATAAATAATCCATATATCCACATTAAATACAAAGCTTTATCAAAATAAAAATTCAAAATTCCCGCTTTAATTCAAAACTTGGATTCAAGAAAAAAAATATTGTAATAATATCCAAAAATTCTAAGCATTCTAGCCTCAATTCCTAAAGAATTGGTAAAATAAAAAATTTAAAAAAATTCCTTCTTAATAGAAAAAATAATATAAATTTCTAAACATTTAAAATATAATATAAAATAAAATTAAATATATATATATATATTCTTTTATATCCAATGTTATTCAAATATGAATAGCAAAATTGTAAATAGGGCTCATATTCCCTAAATATAAAAGAAAGAATATAAAAAAAAATAAAAATGATAAAAAAAATTAAAGAAAAAAATAAAATTTCCATTAATCCAAGCCATTAAATCCAAAAATCAAAGTTCAAAATCAAATTTTAATTTAAAAGAAAATAATAAAAATAAAAATTATATAATTGTTGAAATGAATTTTCAAGATTATAAATAAATGAATTTTTATAATTATTTTGTTTAAGAATTGAATATAAAATTGTAAGAATTTGATTAAGTATATTTTGTTTTAAAAGTCTCTTTTGTTTTCTTTGTTTCCAAAAATAATAAACTTTAGAATTAAAGGAAAAATATTTCAATTTTTAAAAAAATAATTTATGGTAAAAAGAAAAAGGATTTAATAAAAATGAAATAAAAATAGCAAAAATACTAGCAAAAAACCAAAAAAAAAATAATAAAAATTTAATTTAAGGGTAGAATGAACGTAGATCATTTATCATATGATTTTAGTGGTACAATGAGATTTATATAGAAAATAAAAATGTGTTACAAATAAAACTTTTTATAGTTGCCATTAATTTAGCCAAAAATTTTATAATACGTAGTACAAAATATTCTTTTTATAATAGTAAAATTTTAATAAATATAGTATTTGAAAAAATTATACTTCTATATATCGTAAAGTTTTCCTAAATTGGCTCAAATTTTTTCTTAGTTACACAAAAATGATCTATGTTGTTTACAATCGTGATTGGTTGATCATCTGATTTCATATGATCACAACGTAATCACTATTAAAAATGATCTATGTTCACCCTACCCTTAAGGTATATAAAATTTAGGAGTTATTTAAGATGTGCACATGCACGGCTGTGCACGCCTTTATATTTCTAAAATTAACTCCTATTGCAATTTCAAAATTTTACTATAGTAACCCTGATGCACTTTTAACAAAAAATACTTCTCTCACGATGATATCTTTAAATTTTAAATTAATTCTAATTTTACTTCTAATCAATACTAACTTTAACCCTAACCCTAATTCTAATTATTGTTTGTATTTGTTGCTATGGATGCATAGCTGTTTTAATTATTGTTTTATGGAGTGCACAGCTGTGCACGGTGCACAAATTAATAAATCCTAAAATTTAAATAAAGTAGTATATAGTATATAATAAATAAAAGGGCTTGCAATTGGATAAAAGTTGGTTTCATGTAATGTTACTCCAAAATTAAAGATTTACACAGTTCCAACTAGTATGAGTATTTTGAGCATTGTGTAACCCAAAATAACTTTTGTATAACTCAAAAGAATCTTTGTATTACAACAAGAGAAAAGGAAAGAAAGTTTTTCAAAAGGACAAATTTGGTTAACTAAATACAAAAAGAAGAAAAGCAAGAAAAGAAAAAAAAAGAAAAGGAAGAAAAAAAAAAGAAATAAGCAAAAGAATAAATTTTAAATAAAAGGTTGGAAATCACAGATACAAAGAGTTGTATGTCCTGTCGTCGTCGCCAAAACTGTAATATAGTAACTTTTAAGCAAGAAACTATCACTTGACTTAACATGTAAGAGAATAAGGAATGTGAAAATAAAGAGAAAATAAACAAAAAAGTAAAAGAACAAAATATGAAAATAAAAATATATAGTCAAAGGATAATATCAGTTTATTAAGTATATAAGTTTTAATACAATTATTTTTATAAGAGAAGAAAAGTAAAGAACAGAACCTAACCTGCCTTGGGAAAAAAGGCAGGGTTTATATATCTATAGAAAATTAGAATTTTCAATATAATGAGATATAATAAGGAGATATGATAAAGAGATATAATAACAAGTTATAATAATGAGTTATAATAAAGAAATATGATAACAAGTTATGATAACGAGTTATAATAAAGAGATATAATAACGAGTTATAATAACGAGTTATAATAAAGAGATATAATAACGAGTTATGATAACGAGTTATTAATAAAAATAACTCCTTTTGAGAATAGAAAAAAGTTTTCCTAATGAAATTAATACTACAGATTTGATTGCTTCAATAAAATTTATATATTCTTAATATTTCTATAATAATTTCCTAATACCAATATTTTAAAATTATACAAATTTAATACCATTTAAGTATTGTTTATGGTTTGTATGTTTCTTTAGTGATTGAGGTTTCAATTTCTTGAATAGTGCGGTTGATAGTGAATTTTTTTGATCTAGGCAGCATTGAGATAGGATTTCAAAGAACTCTAATACAACTCAGATGATTCTTAAAAAGGAAATTTTGCAAAGAAATTCATCAAACGTTGCATTTTTATATAGTAAATTTCAAATTTTGCTCTATTTTATATATCTATTTGGCTAAAATACTGTTAAAATTATACAAACTCAGATCTGAGTTGTATCAGAGTTCTTCGGGGTCCTATTAAGATCTTGAGTTGTATAGATTAAAATATGGGCTTCTTTGACATGTTTCTATTTTTTGATAAATATGATGGCTTTTTTTTATAGCACAGTAACTCATATTAGGATTAGGATTAGTGTGTAAGTTAAAACAAAAGTATAGTTAGTAGTTAGGATAATGGTTTGGTTAGTATGGCAAATATTTGTAATGACGTTTTGAATTTATATAGTGCGATAAATAAATAAAATTTAAATACTGTAATAATGATATCGACATTTTGTCATATGAAATAAATAGTACGTACCTGATCTTGAACACCAAAAATGTCTGTATGTCTGTATATTCGTGGGGGCTTTTTCTTGAAAATGACCTTATGGGACTATGTAGATATTATAGATAAAAATTAAAGTTCTAGCCACCTAGTAATACAATTTAAATAAACCTTTTTTTATTTTGTAAAACTCACTAAGCTCTACAAAATAAAAAAAAGTTTAGTTGAATTGAACATAGTCCCATAAGGCTATTTTCAAGGCAAAGACCCCATATATCTGTGTCTGACAATTATTGCATGGACAATATCCAATAACAATCAATTTACTTGGACATAATTCGAACACAGACTTTAGACAATGTCCAAAAATGTCCAGTCTGCCAAAAATAGCTTGGACATTGAAAATGTACAACACTGCCCATAATGACACATGAAAAACGACTACAAAAAGAAGTGGAAAAGTTAAATCTGTGCCAAATCAAAACACTAGCAACACTAGAAGCAAATCAAGTGATGAAATCTACTTCAAAGACAATACAAATACTAGGGTTTCTCAAATTCAAATCAAATCAAATATTGGATCAATTTGAATTTGATCAAATCAAATTGACCCTGATTTGAATTTGATTTGATTCAAATATTTGAATTTGAATTTGATTTAAATTTGAATTTTTAATAGTAATTTTTAAATCAAATCAAATATTTGTCAAATCAAATCAAATTTGGCCATATTTGAATTTAATCAAATCAAATATAGTCAAATTTGAAGTTGAATTTGATCAAATATTTGATTCAAATATTTGAAGATCAAATCAAATTGCGGAACCCTAACAAATACGCATCACCTACCATTATTGCAGCACCAAAACAGACGGTACAAAACTGAAACCAACAATTATAAAAGTAAAGGCGAAAAATAGAGATGCGACAACAAAAAAAAACACCAGCAAAGGCAACTCACCTATAACAGCGACATGGCACCTATAACGACTCCATTAATGATGACTCCATTGACAACAACTCCATTGATGACAACTAGCCACACGTGCACTTTTGGTGCCTAATTTAAGTAGTCCGCCT
>QKWP01000529.1:0-19392 GCA_003550325.1 Gigaspora rosea
ATTGACGAGGCCGTCAAAGAGTTAAAAAAAAAAAAATAATAATAAATAAAAACAACTTTTTCTGACGATCCCTCGTACCAAATTTTTCCACAAAAAATTCGACCTATGAAAACTTTTAAGTTAGTATATTTGTACATAACAAAAGCTTTATCTAGAAGCGTCTTGGATAAAGAGTTTCAGATTGGATATGAGACAACTAAAATAGAGCTGAAAAAGATCTCTCCTTTTGGGTTTGGCTCTTTGGTGGAAGACTTCGTTACTATAGAAAAAGTAGTAGAGCAACAATCCTGAAGTTTTTTGTCAAAAGCTATGGAGGCTTAGGCAGAAATAATCTTTTGGTCAGATATAGTATTCTTCAAAGTATAACTCTTACGCTCTTTAGAAGTTTGGTACTTTTTGTATTTCTTCTTGGGCTTTTCAAAATTTCACCAAAAAGTGGGAAATCTAGTTTACCTCCTCCAAAAGATCAACAATGTTTACTTCGTCCGAATTGGGAAGGCGCCTGCCTAATCTGAATTAAGGCACAAGCGAGTTTCCAGCCTAATGAAACAAATAATGAATGACACATGAAGTCTTTTGAAGGAAAACCCGACATGAAATTTCTTTCTAGAAGGTTCTTTCAGGCGCAAGGTTCTCTACGGGACTATGGGTTTTTTATGATTTTACCCATTTACATATAATGCTTAGATGAATTTAGAGTAAAGACTTATTTGTTTAGTGTATTATATAATTTTTACAATCTAGTACAGGTTTAATAGTACGCTTTTCAGTTCTGTTATTGTTCTGTTCTCTCTTTTGTTTTTTTCTATCTCTGTCTTCCTTTATTTTTTCTTTTTTTATGTTTTTTGGTTATTCATTTAGGTTTGAAATGTTTTTTCCTCTTTTATTTCCCCTTGTTTTTCGTTCACCTGTTTTATTTTCTTTAGGATAAGATTATCCTATCTGGTTGCGTAGGTAGGAAGAATCTAAAAGAGTTAGTCTTTGACAGGGCTGACAAAGTCCCTAATTCAATAGATATTTATATCTATGGGAGTTAGTGTGACAGGTCGCATTTGGGCACGGTTTTCGCAGCCGGATGATGTTGAACTTACAATTTTATGAGTTTTATTATATGTATAACTTAGGTTAATATATGCAAACGAATTAATAAAGTACTAGCAAGACTGTCAAAGTTTTAAAAAAAAAAATAATAATAAATAAAAAAATATAAAATTTTGAAAAAATGTGCTTGTCATCAGCGGTAACATGCCCCTGTGTAATGTACGATCAAAACAAACATAAATACGTGTAAATTTATTTTCGTTAGAGTTAGGGTTAGGGTTCGGGTTAGGGTTAGGATTAGAAATAACTATATAGTAAAATTTCACGAGGAATTTTTTTTGCTAGAATAAAGGGTGGTTTCATAGTCAAAATTTTCAGCTATCACGATATTTTTAAAAATGGCATTTTTTTCGCTTCGTTTTCATGTTACACAATCAGGTATAATATTATACCTGTTCTTGATTCTTATTGGCACAGTTGGCACAGAATTGTTACTGCCGGTGATAAATAGATTTACTCTAAAATTTTATATTCAATTACGAAAATTTTAAAAAAATTCAAAATTTTGCTAAATATGATATTGCAAAATATTGCAGATTTAAATGATAATATGCGAAATATGACCTCCTGCGTAGGGTTGTTAATGGAGTACTCCAGATACTAATAAAACATATAACCTACTTCTGGAGTGCTCCAGAGTGGGTTATATGTTTTATTATTGACTGGAGTGCTCCATTAACAACCCGGAAGGTGGTCACTTCACCGACAATCATTTCACCGAAAGTTCACTTAGCCGACATCACATAAGGTTAGGGTTAGGTTTTATTAGTTGCAGGTATGTATTTTTAGTAAATTGTCACTTGGTGTGATGTCGGTTAAGTAAGCTGTTGGTGAAATGATTGTCGGTAAAGTGACACGTATCCAACAACGCTACTCCTGCGACCCCTGAAGGAATAATTAAATAAAGGTTTGCATTTTTTTTATTTGGCCTATTTCACAATATTTCGCAATATAAGGGTGTGGCGACTTAGGGAAGTTGGTAAGTTGTCACCCCTCAAGTGGCAGGTCTTGAGTTCAAATCCCACTAGCAACGCTTTTGAAAAAATAGACCTGTGTTCCGGTAACTGTTTCTTGTCGATCGGTTGGGTACATCACTTGTAGTCCTTGGTTACTATCTTGAATGGGAGCTTTCGGGCGAAGTTGTATCTCATTGCACAGACAAATCCAAGGAACCCTAGAAACAGAAACCCATTTGGCATGTCCCGAGTAAGGAGGTAGCTCTGATCTTTGACAGTGCTACCAAAATTGAAATATTGGACTGAAACCGGAGAACCGGACGTTGTCCTTGGGTACAAGGTCTACCAACCTGGCCGCCGGAGTTGTACCAGAGGAAAAGGAACCATGTTGAGAAATTGAGGACCAAGGGGAGAAAAACCATAATGGCACCTAATGCCGGGTAGATCAACCCTTCCGGGCCAACTGGATTGGAAGTCTGGGATATACCGGTGAAGGACCAGTAGGAAAATGATGGTGGGTACTGGGTTGGAGTGAACCTTACAAGGGCAGTAGTAGTTAATGGTAGCAGTTGCAGGGTATTCCTTGACTGCAAGTTGTTTGCCTCGGTGAATGCGTAAGTTACCGAAAGTGTAGGTAAATACCTGTGGGAGATAGGTATCGCTCTACCAGGTTTATCACAGAGGCAAATGCCCTCCAATAGGTGTTTGGCTAAAGCCTCAGGGTACTTTTAACAGCAAATTACTCGTGAAAGGGTATATTGGAAGGAACATTGAACATGGGTAGAAGCCAAAGAGTTTAAATAGGCAATCTCCTAGTTGGGTTGCAGGTATGGCATCTAGTGTAGAACCTTCGGGCGGACTACTTAAATTAGACAACCAAAAGTTGTACGTGTGGCTAGTTGTACTCTCGTTATACAAATATAATATATGGCACAGTTATATTGACCAGGCCAACCCACTTGTACCAATAAAGTGCTAGGGTACCTAAGTGGTCACCTTAATATTAAAAAAAAAAAAAAAACATAATCATGGCCTTTTTTCTGATTTTCAAGATTTTTTCAATGCTTTTTTAAAATTTTCGCAATACCTACAAGGTCAAATTCAGTAAATTTTTTTTATTTTAATTTTATATGCTTGTAGAATTAAAATAAAAAAAAATTTATTAATATTAATAACCAGGTAGACTATCGCTAAAAGATAAAAATATCAAATATTTTTAAGTATATATGCATGATCACCTGCACTTGCCCTGGATAATTTATAAGTGTCAGTGAATAAATTTTATACAGATAAAGTTTATTGCATAACCATTTTTTTTCATTTCAATTAATAAAAAATTTTTTACAACAAACTATTTTTTCTTTTATTCTTTCCTTAGATAATTTTATAATTAATCTAGTATTCAAAGATATCGCTCAAGCAACTTTGCTATAAATTTTCGTTTTCGACATTAATGGTTATTACTTTAAAATTTTTTTTGGAAAATAAAAAAATCAGGAATATACATGAGGACGAAAGTATTTCGGGTTCTAAAACCCAAAATTAAAATTTGAAGACGAAATTGTTTTTGATCTATTTTACTTGAAAGACAAAATTATTTGATACTTTTTTTGAATAGACGAAATTATAAGGAACATATCTATATAAATTTTATTTGCTTTTCCTTATAAAAAATTTTAATTTTCTCTAATGAAGACAAAATAGGCCTTTTTAAAAATCAATTTCAGTGGCATCACTAATCAGGAAGCTCAAAAAACAATAAAGAGCAATCTAAGTTTTAAATAATATAAAAGTTTTGTAAATTTTGAGGTGGATACATTCAACTATTTCTCGTTTTGTAGTTCTGGACTAAACAGTAGGAAGCCTGTGTGATTTTCCTCTCCTCACTACAGACAATGATAATTTGACGATCGCGCCCTCAAAGCTTTTCAGAGTAAAAAATATATAAAGTCAGAGGCCTTATCGTCTAAAGTTATAAATAAAACTTTTTGCTTAATTATTGAAAAGAAGGAAAAAAAGAAAGTATAATAACAAAAAAGTGAGGTGGATACATTCAAACTAGTGCTTCGATTCTACTTTTTAAGGACCGTTCGGATTAAATTCGGATTCTACCTTGTGTATCCGGATGATAATCCGAATCTGAGTAAATCCGAATTCAAATATTAAATTCGGATTCTGTACTATATTTTTAATTTTTATTATCTGTGGCTTTGCATTTAATCGCCCGAATAGTCTTTATAATCAACAATCTCTAAATAAACGTGATGTAAATTGTTTATATCTGCATGAAAATGAACTTAAAACATTTTCATTTATTATCAAAAATCAGATATTTGCTGTTAATACCTGTGGATTAATTCAAAGTACAACTACTAACGAAAATATGTTAATTTCGTTCTAGAAGTCTATTTTGAATGGAAAATGTGCGTATTGTGTAATCAACATAATACATTTATAGCTTCGCTTGGTATCAAGTATTCAACCATTTATATGATACCCGAAAAATTTTAGCGTACAGTACATATAGTTCTTTTTTAGCATCTAATTGGCTGGCAAAGTGATCGGCAACATATCGTACAGTACTGTACGCGACACATCACTATATACAACCCTACAAAACTATACAAGCATAGACAAGTGGAAATATGGATATTGATAACTGACTCAACTTAATACTATATAATGGTCAGGTTTGCAGTTTAAATTTGCTTACTTATATTGTTAGTATCTGGTTTTTTTCGTTTTCTAAAGGGTTTTTTGCTTGTTTCTAAGCTTTACTTTTTCGATTTAGCATGGAATATGTAATGGTGCCTATCGTTAATTATTTCATCCCAAACAATTAATCAGCGGTATTTGTCTAATATAAAAAGTTGAATTATCGCAATATCAGTTTTTGACTAGAATAAAATAAGAACTTCCCGGACTTATTCATATAAGTTTGAGGTTTGAAAAGAAAAAACTTTTGGTTAGAATAATAACCTTTAGCAACATAACCCTTGTAACTTTTTTCGAATTTTAATCCTAGAAACTTATCACTAAACGAATTGAGCCATTTACTCTTTTACCAAGTGAATATTACGTAGAATTAAATCCTTTATTAATTTGGATTATTTTTTCAATAGTGAGAAATTAGCCCATAAGTAGGACTAAAACCTACTATTCCACAATAAGCTGGTTGCCATACTAAACCTCCAGTATTACTGCCTAAAGCAAAATCAACTATTCCTTTAGAAACTGCTACTGCTGAGCCGGAAGAAGATTCTTCAGAAACATGTTGCTCGTTATAAGGATTAATCCTGGCTTAACTATTTTTACTAATTCTGCTTTATGAAACTGGTGCAGACGAATCCAACCCTTCATCAAAGATTACTTAGCTATTTTATTACTTCTTTGAAAGATCTTTAAGAGCTTAGTCTTAAAATTTATTATTTGAAGAATATGTTTTCTTTGAATTTTAATGATTGTGCTAGATTAACTGTTGAACTTCCTAATTTAAGAAAGTTACAATTACAATGGTTATTTTATTTATTAATAATAGCATGAAATTCATAAATGCAACAACCTTTGTTGGTAGTGCACAATTTTTGATTCTTAGTAATTCTATTGAAAAACTTTTTGCTATATTAATGATAGTATAATAGAACGGATTCCTTGCGATAAGTTAGTCAATATTCAAAAGATCGGGGATGGATTTTTAGCGACCTGGTTATCAGCTTAAGTTCTATGAAAAATAGATTTAATGGAGAACGTGAAAACTGTAATCGATATAATACTTCTAAAGTTTGGTATCAGATATGACCCTTAAAAGATAGCACAAAGATGAACAAATGAAATAAAGATATTGATTATTGCAGTAAAGAATTTTTTAACTTAATGCTACAGAATACAAAGCTTACTTATGAATTTACTGCCATTCGCCTCAATAGGAATAACTATACTTATGATAAAGATATATATAGACTGTTTATTTTATTATCGTTTTTTAAATTTACCAATTATATAAAAGAAATCTAGCATAATAATCCAGATAATTCTTATCCTTAATCCGATATGAATTACAGATCTATCTGTTTAAAATTAACGGATACGGATATCCGTATTCAATTCGGATTATTGGATTAATCCGAATTGATCGGATTATGGATCGAAGCACTAGTAAATAGATAAATATAATTATATTGGTTTTGTGATTATATAAAGAGTGATTATATGGAGGCTTAACTATATTTTGCAAAAGGTCCAGATCCAGTTCGGGATTCGATCTGGTCTGTTGACAAACTAATTTCAGATCCTTGATTTATTAGAATCGATATGGGTTCAGATCCACACAAAGATCTGCTCAGATAATACTCAGTCCAGTTTTATTAGAATAATAATAATTGCTAATTGACTAATTTCAGAATTTTCTTTTTTTAATAAATTAAAATAAATTATAAATAATTATAAAAATAATATAAATAAATCAAAATAGAAAGAAGATCTTTCGTAACTCTATCTACTAATCCCTTGTACCAACAATTACGCTTTCACTTCAGAAGTTAAGTCTCAAAGAAACAGTTGAAAAACCAACAAAAACATGCAACTTGGCAGCTATTATTTAGAGATACAGTTAACTGAGTATCTGCTAATGGTTTCAGAATTTGTTACCCACCACAAAACTGGCACTTGTCATTTAGAGGTAAAGTTTATAGACTACCTGCTGACAAGCTTAGAGTTTATCACTCACCACTATACATAAGGACGAAATTATTTTGGGTTCTAAAACCCGAAATTAAAAATTTAAAATGAAATTGTTTTTGACCTATTTTACTTGAAAGACGAAATTATTTGATACTTTTTTTGAATAGACGAAATTATAAGGAACATATCTATATAACTTTGATTTGCTCTTCTTTATAAAAAATTTTAATTTTCTCTAATAAAGACGAAATAGGCCTTTTCAAAAATCAATTTCGGTAACATCACTACTTACCACAAGTCAAGAAGTACTTGGCAGCTCTTTGATGGACTTCAGACTATACAAGAAGAAATACTGTTCTTACTAAGTTTACAAGGGAATATTTTTTGGTTTCGTCAGTTTATAAAAAATTTTCAAAAATTAGACATTTTGGCGTACTCTCTCCAAAAAATCTGCAGTGTTTACTGCTTCCAAAAAGGAACGGCATCTACTATATTGGACACAATCATTACGAGTGGCTTGGAAACAAGTAACATGAAAGGACATGTGAGACTTATAAAGAAACCACTGAATGAAAATTCTAAAAGCTTTGCTTTTAAACAGTCTGGTTATATGACTGCTTTTATTTAATATACTGAGACCTGGGCCAGTTAGCTGGAACAAGATTATTGATATTAACAATTTTTTTTAGAAAATCTGACTAGTTATTATAATAACTTTGTTCAGCTAACTGTTAGGCCTCGGATAAAGATTGATTGGTAGTGGAAAGCCATCATGAAGCTCGAGCTTCTCTTTTCTCAATATATATTTATTATTCTCTTCTGCATATAATAATATTAGGGGAGTAACAAAAATCAGGTGATTTTTTAGAGGAGGAGGGAGGTAAAAAAAAGGTGAAATTATATATAAGAACCTGACTATTTATATATTGAGAAAAAGGGAGGGGGGTAGGCCTCTGATAAAAAATAATCAGGTGATTAATGACACTGCCCTTACACTAAATAAAAATGAAACTGGGCAAGGTCTCTGTTATAAAACAAAAAAAAAAATTAAATTAAAATAGAAAAAAAATTAAATTAAAAAAAAATGAAATTTATTAATTCAAATATATTTAAATATATTTTATATATTATTAATATATAAACAACCTTCCTATGGCTTTGTATAGCTTTTGTTACAAATTAACAAAAAATCTATTTTTTTTTTTAAGTGGAACACTAGGGCTAGCATCTATAAATTTGAAATTTTACGGATCCAGACTGAACCCAGATCTAATTGACATATTTTTGGGCTCTAATTTTAGATTTGAACCAACATTGGAACTAGGTTCAGATTTTTAAAAATACTTGCCTAGTTTGAATTATATGAAACACTAATTGTATATATTTTTTTATATAAGTTTAGTAAATCAGCTTTTATATAATTTTTATATATAGGTTTAGACCGCAAATAAGTATTTAGGTTTACTTAGATATATATCTGAGTTTTTATTCTTAGCATTAGATTTAAAAAAATGAAATTTCTTTCAGTATTGTAAAAAGTTTCTATTAAATTTAATAAAGATAAAAGCAAGGTCTCACCTTAATATTTAAAAAAAAAATAATTTTTATATATAAAATACTAGCTAGTAATATGAATTAAAAATCAATTAATTAATTAGTTAAGGGAAGTGCCATTTATTATGTAATTTATTTTTATAGAAGGCCATACTTCCCCCCCTCTGTGATCTAATTAGCAGCTAATCATAATTTTTATATATAATATATATAACGTGATAGACTGCTAACTCTCCTTCCCTCCTCTTGAAATTATATGGGGTGGAGTCAATAGAAGTGGGACAAATTTATTAGATGGATTTGTCCCATTTCTATTGACTATACCCCATATAATAAATGGCACTTCCCTAATTGAATTGGCAACTATATCAGTGAATTATATATACATAATCTTACGTAAGATATTACGGCCCATAATTTTACGAAAATTTTATGATCGATGCGGTATATTATGTAATATATTACGTTATATTACAGTTATTGTGGGAGATTATAATGAAATCCAGATCAAAATGAAATTATAATATAAAATCTCAAAAAATAATTTTTTTGGGGTGCATTTTTTAGGGTTAGGGGTTAAAGTTAGGGTTCATTTTAAAGTAAAGTTATAATAAACAAGTATTTGTGGTTTTAGAGAAGTAGCAGGTTAACGAGAAAATATAGATTTCATTTTAAATTATGATCTGCAACAAGTATTATTTCGAAATATTTCGAAATATATTGTGAAATATTGCGAAATAGACCAAATAAAAAAATGCAAATTACCTCCTCTACAGGGTTATATACTCATGCAGATCAATAAACTAATGCGCACAAGAGGTAATATTTTGATATTTTCGTATTGTTTCGCAATATTTTGCATATTTTTGCAAATTTTCAAAATTTTTTAAAAAATAAGAGCAGTGTTATTAATCACCTGATTATTTTTTATCAGAGGCCCACCACCTTCCTCTTTCTTAATATATATAGTCAGGTTTTTATATATAATTTCAACTTTTTTTACCCTCTCCCACTCCTAAAAAATCACCTGATTTTTGTCACTCACCTAAATCAACAATATACATATTATATAATCATGCTTTTTTACAGATTTTCGCAATATTTCGCATGGTTTCGTGACTTAATATAAAATTTTTATTTTTTTATTTATTATTATTATATATTATATTTTACATTTATTAAATATATATTTTTAATTAATATTACATATTTTATTATATATTACATATTATTTTTATATTATTACAAATATTTTAAACTACTTTCATACTTCGTCGCATCTAATTCTATTACTGTATACAAAAACTAGCCCTACACACTTATTTTTGCTCATCTCACAGTTAGCTATTATCTTCGCTTTTTTGTTTTCTATTGTTTTTAAAAGTGTCAGAAGTCATAATTGGTATGCGCAAGGTTCTGAAAACTTGTTGCTTTTCTCACAAAGTGCTGAAATAAAATAAATTAATAAAAAAATTTAAAAATAATCAAAAAAAAACAAAAACAAAAAACACAAAATACAAAACAAAAAAATAATAAAGCGACACTTTGCAAGAACTTGCAAAAACTTGCAAAAACTTGTGCCCATTTCTCTAAAGCATTCTTGAAAATTTAGAAATTGCTGGTACGTGTTTTTGAAAGTGTTAAAAGTCGTAGTTGGCATGCGCAATTTTTCGAAAGTTGTTAGTTTTTCTTGCAAAGTGCCAAAATAAAATAAATTAATAAAAAAATTTTAAAAAATAACTAAAAAAACAAAACCAAAAAACATGAAATGAAAAATAAAAGAAGGAAACCTTGCAAGAACTTGCAAAAACTTGCAAAAACTTGCAAAAACTTGCGCTCATTTTTCTAAAAAAGCATTCTTGAAAATTTAGAAATTGCTAGGGGTGTGTTCTTGAAAGTGTCGGAAGTCATAGTTGGCATGCACAAGGTTTCGAAAAATTGGTTGTTTTTCTTGTAAAGTGCCGAAATAAAAATAAAATAAAAAATTAAAAAATAAATAAATAAATAAAAACAACCAAAAACAAAAAAAAACAAACGAAAACAAAAATAAAAACCAAAAAAGTGAAAAAAGACAAAATAGAAGATTTAATTATAAACAAAAGATCTAATCTGATCTTGTAGTACAGAATTTGTACATTATCAAACTATTTCGAACTATTTTGAAAAATCAGTCTAATGTGCAATCCAGGTTACAGATCTACTGATCCAGCTTGGTTTCCTAGTCCTAAAATATTTTAAAAGATTCAAAATATTTTGTAACATATTTCGAAATATTTCGAAATTACTTTCATAATATTTCAAAAATTTGATATTTCGAAATATTTCAAAATATATTACGTAATATTTTTGCTTATATTATGGTTTGTAAGATCTTACATAAGATTATGCTATTATAAATTTTGCTGATGTAATTAATTGACTATTACAAATTAGTGATTTGAACCAGTTGGGCTATAATCGATTAACCGACTCGAACCGAATAAATTTCGGATAACTGGCTGAGTAAATGCTTAGGGAGCTGACAGAAATCAGGTGATTTTTTAGTGGGTGGGTTAGCCAATGTATTAGGTGTAATTCTGGCCGGAATTATCAAATTCTGGCAAAAATTTTTTAATTAAAATTATAAATTTATATATAAATTTAATATTAAATAACTTTTGATCTACTGGACCAATTTAGATGATTTAACTACCAAATTGATTCTCTCAAAGAGAGGATTCTAAAAACCTATTATCATTAAATTCCAATTACTAGATCATAATATCAATATTGATTTGTATTACTATAAATATTATATAATATTTTAATATTATATAATATTATATAAATCTAGATGATCTTACGATCTAGTAATTGGATTTTAATAGTTTTGGGCTTGTTGGAATCCTCTCTTTGAGAGGATCATTTTGGTAGTTAAATCATCTAAAATGGTTTGGTAGATCAAAAATTATATAATACCAAAGTTTTTTTATTAATTAATATATAAATTTTTGCACAATTTGATTGGCTAATAAGGTGTCAGGTGTGGGTGGGTGGGGGTAGCTCCTTAAGAGATTGAAATTACCTGATTTAAGACAGCTCCCTTAGTCGATTGACCCGTACAACTGGTTAAGAATTAGTTGACAAAATGTAAATGACATTATAAAAGAGCAAAGGTCCCGAAAAGTTTTGAAAAAAATGAATGAACATAGTAAACAAAACAAAAATTTGAGTAAAGGTCCAAAAATTCCCAAAAGTAAACGTGAAAAGATCTTAATCAGCTAAATCGATTGATTTAGTTAACTGATTAAGAAAAATTTTCTCAACTATTACAAATATGATTTTAATTGATTAACCAACTAATCGATTAATCAATTAATTGGTTTTTTTATTTCATAGCTCTTCTCATCTTTATTAGAGCATTACACAGAAGTTATACAGTATAATATAAATAATGGACATTAATTTGGCTTCTACAAATGAGTACCCAAATCAGCTATTGCACTGAAAATGGTTTGCTTATACCCTTGCATGGTCTTCTTTAACACAAATATAGTACTACCTGGTTTTAGCTATCAACCACAAAATCTATTCTATCTAAAAACTTTTTCTCTGAGCTTTTTATAAAGAAGAATAAAAAAGAAAAAAAAATCAAAGGGTAAACAATACAATAAAACCTAAATGAATAATCAAAAAACATTAGCAAATTTATAATAGCGTAATCTTATGTAAGGTCTTACGAACTATAATATAAGCAAAATATTACGTAATATAATTTCGAAATATTTCGAAATATCAAATTTTTGAAATATTACGAAAGTTATTTCGAAATATTTCGAAATATGTTACGAAATATTTCGAACCCTTTCAAAATATTTAGGACTAGGAAACCAAGCTGAATCAGTAGATCTGTAACCTGGATCGCACATTAGACTGATTTTTCGAAATAGTTCGAAATAGTTCAGCGATGTTCAAATTCTGTACTACAAGATCAGATTAGATCGCTTGTTTATAATTAGATCTTCTATTTTGTTTTTTTTTTCACTTTTTAATGTAACGATATATAATGATTAACAAATCTTTAATGATTATACAGTGTTTTAACTGTGTCAAAAAAATTTCAACCTGGATCACCGGGTAAAAAAAAAAACAAAGTTCAAAATCTCTTAAGCCCATTTGATCCGTAATCTACCAAGGATTATAAAAATATATTCCACAAAGTATGTGAAAAAACTTAAAAAAAAAAAGGTCCACTTTATCACTAGCACTTTGCAAGAAATCCAACGGCTTTTCAGCACTTTGCCCAAGTCAACTCAGCCTTTCAACACTTTGCAAGAACACAACTAATAGCAATTTAGAAATTCAAGAACACAAGTTTTCACAAGTTTTTGCAAGATTTCGCTTTATTTATTTTTTCGTTTCATGTTTCATGGTTTTTGTTTTTGATTTTTTTTGATTTTTATTAATTTATTTTATTCTAGCACTTTGCAAAAACCTTTACCAATTTCTAATTGCAAAATCATGAACTTTTAGAAATAGAAATTTGGGGCTTCATTTATTTTTTTATTTAGTTTGCTTACATTTTTGTTTTTTGTTTGGTTTCTTTTTTTTACTTATTTTTTTAATTTTATTTTACTTTATTTATCCTTTACTTCTTTCAGAACTTTGCAAGAAAACGACTTGACTTTCCGTCACTTTACAAGAACACCAATTCTAACGTCTCTAGCATATTGCAAGAAGTCATGAATATCAATGAATATAATTGAATATAAGCGAATATAGGCGAATATAAGCAAAGATAATAGTTTATTTTTTCGGGTTGTTTTTTTTTGTTATTTTTTTGTGTTTGTTTTTTGTTTGTTTTTTTTACTTATTTTTTTTATTTTATTTTATTTATTCCTTACTTTTTTCAGAACTTTACAAAAAAACGACCTGACTTTTCTAGCACTTTACAAGAACACTAATTCTAACTTTTCCGGCACTTTGCAAGAAGTAGCAAATATAAGCGAATATAAATGAATATAAGTAAATGAGCGAATATAAGGAATATAATCCCTTATTTTGTAGAGGTTCGCAGGCAAATTTGTCTGTATAATTACTATAAATATACCTCTGATCTAGTTTTTTAATCATTTAAAATATTTAAATAAAATTTGGTATTATAATATTTAAGAACAAGGATTATATTTTTGAATTATTTAAACTTATATTATAAGACAAAAAGTTTATGTTGTTTATAAGCTGAAAATATTAAATTTTAAAGAAATTTTTTAACCAAAAAAATATTTTACAATATCTTGGCGAATTCTTTAAATATTGGGTTTAAAAATATAGTTTCTAATACAATATTGTAGTTTATATAAAGGATGACAACTTTTATTATTTGACTTTAAATGATTTACTTGTAAAAATTAGGACTTGTATTAGAAGAGAAAATTTTTTTTATGAACGGGAAATATAAAATTTGAGAAAAGCTAAAGAAAAAATTCTATAGTAAAAGTTCCAAAACAAAAACTTTAAACTTTTATTACACCAAAGTTTTTTAATAATTTTAAAAAAATTTTATAATAAAGTTGATAAAACAGAACTAATATTATATTTTTTACTTAGAAAGTATATAGCTAAAATTAATATTTAAGGTTTTATTTAAAAAATTTAAAATTTTAAAATTTTCGCAGCCAAATATGCCTGTATAACAAATTAAGGGATAGTTTATTTGTTTATAGCTAACTGTGGGGTGAGCGAAAATAAGTAGTTTTTTGTATGTAGTAATGAAATTAAATGCGACAAAGTGAGAAAGTACACGTAGTTTAAAATATTGAAAAAATGTGATTGTCACCGTCGGTGACAATCACCGGATTATGATCGACCAATTAGATTGTATAATGTTATGATCAAAACAATAAACAAAGTGTCAAAACTTACTATTGTTAGGGTCAGGTTAGAGCTATAAATAGGGTTCAGTAAAGCTTAGTATATAGTAAAATTTTGCAAGGACTTTTTTTTTTGTATAAAAAAAAGTAGTTTCATAGACAAAATTTTAAGTTAGAAGTGATTTTTTAAAAAAATCTAAGTTTTTGCATTTTTTACATTACACATGATCCTTTGATCTAATTGGTCGATCACACTCCGGTGACTGTCACCGCCGGTAACAAATAGATTCACTCTAAAATATTTGTAATAATATAAAAATAATACATAATATATAATAAAGTATAATATTAATTAAAAATGTATATTTAATAAATGTAAAATATAAGAAAGTTACTACGAATTACCACTGGTGATCATCACCAGTGATCTACAATGCATAAAACAAAATAAACAAAACAAACTAAAAATTAAATCTCTTTAATATTAGGTAAGAGTAAAGGTTAGAAATTAAAATAGGACTTTGTATATAGTAAAATTTAGCAAGGAATTTTTTTTTTTTGCATAAAAAAAAGTAGTTTCATAGGCAAATTTTAGGTTAGAAGCAATTTTAGGAATTTTTTAAAAATTTTTTGTTTTTGTTATACAAAAATTGATCTACATATTACACCTGATCTTGAATTTTAATTGGTAATTGAACACCGGTGATGATCACCAGTGGTGATAAATAGCAAACTTCAAAATATAATGTATAATAATTAGGGTTCCTCAAATTCAAATCAAATCAAATATTGGATCAATTTGAATTTGATCAAATCAAATTGACCCTGATTTGAATTTGATTTGATTCAAATATTTGAATTTGAATTTGATTTGAATTTGAATTTTTAATAGTAATTTTCAAATCAAATCAAATATTTGTCAAATCAAATCAAATTTGGCCATATTTGAATTTGATCAAATCAAATATAGTTAAATTTGAATTTGAATTTGATCAAATCAAATATAGTTAAATTTGAATTTGAATTTGATCAAATATTTGATTCAAATATTTGAAAATCAAATCAAATTGCGGAACCCTAATAATAATAAAAATAAAAAAATATAAAATTTTATATTAAATTGTAAAACCGTGCGAAATATTGCGAAAACCTGTAAAAAAGCATGATTATGTGAATATGTATATCGTTTATTTATTTTTTATAAATTTTGAAAATTTGCAAAAATTTGCAAAATATTGCGAAACAATGCAAAAATATCAAAATTATACCTCCTGCATGCTTTAGTTTATTGATCTGCATGAGTATGTGACCTCTGTAGAGAAGGTAATTTGCATTTTTTTTATATGCAATATATTTCGAAATATTTTGAAATAATAATCATAATATTACCGTAATATAGCGTAATATATTGTGTAATCTACCGCATCGATCGTAAGATTTTCGTAATATTACGGGCCGTAATATCTTATGTAAGATTACGTATATATAATTCGCTGATGAACCAACCAAAAATAAAAAAAAAGAGGAAAAAAGAAAAACCAAAAAAAGCAAAAAAAAAATAGAAACTACAAATGCTAACACATCTAGCATAAATGATAAAAATTATAAACAATACAAGACTAAAGCCTATCAAAGTATTATATATATATATAGATAAAAACTAAACCTAAAACAACAAACAAAAATAAGAAATTTTTTCATATGCTTTTCTAAATTCCTAACACATCATTCATATAAAAAATTTAAAGGAGAGAGTATAGTGGATACTTCATCGACAAAAAAAAAGCTTTAATTCCTACCAAAATTTCTTGTACAAAGGCTCTACCTTCTGCCAGTTATCTTGTAAAAGTATGCTTTTGGCTTTGCATGTTGAATATACAAAAGAGTTCCCAGTACAGCAATTGATCTTTGTAAAACTGTTTTCTCGTGTTAGCCTACAATACATTAAGTATAGGCAACTCTTCAACAAAAAACTTCTTGTTTTTTTTCTGTTGGTAATTTGGTACAAGTAATCATCAGAAAGAGTTTTTATTAATTGATTAATCAATTTTCAACTAATCAATTAATTGATTAACTAATTAATCAATTATTCAATTAGTTGGTTAATTGATTAGTTGTCTATATACCAATTTATACTATACTGAATAAAGAGTATAGAGATCGTACATACAGTACATATAAGATATTTAACTAATTAATCAACTATCGACCAATCAATTAACTGATTAATCGATTAATCGATTAGTTGATTAGATCAACTATTAATTGATTTTCTAAAAAATCGATTATGATTTTTTTGCCCGATTCGTAACACTAGTACCAGCTTTACAAGAGTTCGCCAGCATCATTGCATCATTTAAGTATATGATCTGAATTGTAACCCCTAAATTACCGAAATTTTTGATCTCAGAAACTAATACCGTGTGTTTATCTATAACTATTTTTTTGTAACCCATTATGTTTTGTGAATTCGATATTATATATACTTGGAAAACTCTGACTCTCTGTGTGCATATGTACGATTTTGATTGGTTGTTTTTCACTCCGCACCCTTAATCGTTAAAAATCAAAATTTCAAAATCGACTTTATTTTTTTGACATAAAATAAATTTATATTGTGAACTTTTATTATTATACCAACTATTGTGGTACTGTTTGCAATATTTCTATGCAAGTTGCCTTTATACACTCAATTCCACCTCGGGAGAACTGTGTTTTAATTGTGTCAAATATTGCCTGCTCGCTAAAATAATGTCAATAAAAGAAAATATTACACAACATGATAAATATAACTTCTTACTTTATATTCCCATAAGCATGTTCCAATGTCCATTCTATATTTTCCATTATAGGGTATGACAACACATCTTTAGGTCGGAAAAAAAAATTCACAAAAAATTTTGCCTGAACTACGTAGTGAAAGAAGAGGACTCTTAAACACAATTTTGTATTGTCATCATTGCTCGCGATGAGTTCGATCGGAAATCTGAAACTAAGAACGAATATTTCACGATAGAGTTTTCTAACTTTTTGCCAATACAACGCAATGTCTTTAAGGATTTTCGAAATCTATTATACGAAAAAAATTAGTATGTTTTCAAATATATAACTGTATCATTTGCCAACTCCACACTTACTCCAGTTATCTGTATAGGCCCATTTACATTTTTCATAAATTCTTGTATTCCACAAATCATTAATTGATACTATCATAAATAGAAAAGGTTACAACATGTAAATGAAAGGAAAAAAAATTTTAAAAAAAATTTTAATACATATTGTTTGTCCTCAGTAGTCATTTTGTCATTAGTAATAAACGATGCATCAATAATGGAAATGATGCTTTGTTCCTCACAAGAAATAGCTTTCAAATTGATTTTCACTTGTAAACTATCATCATAAACCATGTGTACGAATTCGTCGGATAAAGTCACCGGACGCCATAAATTAGTTGCGATAAGGTTTTCATATTGATCTTGAAAATGATTTAAATGCAATATTAAGAATCTTATCATAAAAACTACAATTTTTCAGCATGGTTTTCTTCTAAACATACCACAATATCTTATCCGATCTTCTTCTGTAAAGCATTTATTTTCTTGAATTAAACGTTTAGCCTCAACAATGCCCTTAAGATCATTGATAATCATTTGTAAGAATGAATAACATGAGATTAATATCTAATTGCAAAATTTTGCGTACTTTATTCAATTCAGTCTTTTCGTTTTGTAATTTAGTGCGTTGACTCTGAAGGCTCTGCAACTCTTTTATGAGATTATCACGTTCTGCCTCGAATATTCGTAATTGAGCAGTTAGCTCTTCGATGGCTTCTTTCAAACGTAATTCTTCAGAAGCTACATCGATTATAATAGTACTATTTTTGGATTCTATATTTGGCATGTTAAAATTCTCAATTGTTGGTTTGTAATTATTCTCAGACTTTATAAGTGACATATCCGAAACCCCAACTGATTGTCTGACTGGTGAGCTTTCGGGCTCTACATGCAATATGTTAAAATTCTCATTTGATTGTTTGATCGGTGATTTATGATCATTATCAGACTGTACAAGTGACATATCTAAAGTTCCAACCGATTGTCTGACCGGTGAGCTAAAATTATTTTCGGACTCTACATATAACACATTAAAATTATCATTTGATGGTTTGACAGGAGAATTTTGATCATTATCTGATTCTACTAGTGACATATCGGCTGTTGTATCGATGGACTCTAATAACACATTAAAATTCTCATTTGATAGTTTGACCGGAGAATTTTGACCATTCTCAGACACGAGTGACATATCTAATTCTTCGGGTTCTACGGGTTCTTCGGGTTCTACGTCTATGTCCATATCATCATCACATTTCGCATCATCCTTATAATATTCACTAAGCAAATAATCGATAATGGAAACAATTTATTAATGAGATCCTTAATGTGTTGCTTAATGAAACAATTCAAATGAATTTCTACCGAACAGATGCAGTCGTTGCAAAACTAACTCTTCTTCCTGTAGATTTACGACGCTTTTGTCCGTTCTCACTAGAGTACGACATTTTAAAGATAATAAAGTTAATAAAGTTATAGTAATTGATCCGTCGCTACGCTCAGGATCAGTTTATTGCAGCAGATAAACTGACGATACGTACTCTATGATCCCAGTATCTTCAAAATTACGTAATGTGAAAGTCAACGTATTTTCACTCATCGGCGCCAAAAGGTTAGTGACATTTTCGTCTTGTAAAAAGTCAAAGGTCATTGCTGTATCGTCGTTCTTTCTTAAGCAGCTTTTTTTGTTCATTACGAGAAAGAGGCTTGATGACGCGTTGGGGTGTTGCACATCAGATGATTTACAAACATAGTACACTCATCATAATAAACCCTCCTAATAAGGGTACGTACGTCTAAAGCGCAAATCTTACGTTTTTGATGTTTTTGATACCCTGCACTTACTTTTTTGATACTCCTGTATGTACCCCAAAATTACGCTTACTTTTTTGGCAAATCTTACGTTTTTGATACTCCTGCACTTACTTTTTTGATACTCCTGTATGTACCCCAAAATTACGCTTACTTTTTTGATGCAGATCTGCATATATACACGTGACTTGTGTTACACAAAGGCCCAGTGCATTGTTTTTGCAAAAATAATTTTTGGTTACACGCCACTAATGTCGTGTAACGTTACACAAGTCTAATTTTGCCGGCATTAAGCTTAATGCTGGTGGGCACTATCATGATAAT
>QKWP01000529.1:49098-65959 GCA_003550325.1 Gigaspora rosea
TAAGTTTTCGATTCGTGATATTATAGGATTCTTTTATGTAATTTAGTTTATATTTTAGTTTATAATTTAGTTTATATGTTTATTTATATAACTGTATTTAATATCGTGAAATTTTATTTACAGTATCCAGAACAAGTGACTAGTTATAATGTACCATTATAGCATATTAGCTAGTTATCTGTTCCAGACAAACAAATTTCATAATATTTATTTATTTATTGCATCCAAGTATTTCGTATAAACTTACTAATGTTTCCTTTGTAAATATTTGGTGCACAAGAACTAATAGGTTTTCAAATACTTCGTATCCATATTCATTACATATAATACAAAATCCTCATAAGTCTTCACGGTATCGAATATGGCTACAATTGGCTAATCGGGTCATAAAGGAGGTTCGTTGCATTCCATCTGGATATTGTTCATTGAATTTCGTCCATAAGGCTTCTTTTTGATCTTGCATGTACAAAATTGGAACTCCAGTTTAGCGTCAACTTGGTAAGAACTTTGTGTAATGTTATTTTTATTTTGAAAAAACATCAAAAATTGCGCTTCTTTAATTTTAGCCATTCTTTGAACAGACTTTTTGCGTCTTCTATTTGTGGGGCACCAGGTCCATATAATTGAGAATGTTTGCGTGCAAGTCCTATTGCGGTTGGACTAATCTAATTATAACGTTGTATGTTTTATATCAGAATCTGACATTCCAAAATCCTGGTACTCAAAATCTGATATTAAAATCCTGACACTATCAAAATCCTGACATCCATAAACCTGACAACAAAATCCCGACACTACCAAAATTCTGGAATTTAGTACTGTTAGGACTTAGGTAGTGTCAGGATTTTGTTGTCAGGTTTATGGATGTTGGGATTTGATAGTGTCGGGATTTTGTGTGCCGGGATTTTGGAATGTCGAGATTTTGATATAAAACCAATGTTTGTATAAGAAATTTGTTATAACTTTAATTTCAATTTTTAACTAACTTGAAGTTTTTTCTAAGTTGTAATTCAGTAAATTGATCAGCTATAATTGATAAAATCCGCGTTTTTCTATCATGACCGCATTTATTGGATATCAATGCATTTCGAAAACTATTCCATAATATATTTTCTTCTGAATCCTCCAAATCTGAATCCTCCGAATTCTCCAAATCCGAATCCTCCGAATTCTCAGAGCTTTCTGAATCCTCAAAACTAGATTGTAAGTATCCAAGCTTATATAACATTTCCAAATTAGCTTTATCAGTAGTTGGATCTTTAGATCTACTCCAAAATTCTTTTTCGCTTTCAGATTGGGGATATGGTATTATATCGGTACATCCGCATGCTTGCAACATTGCTCTCCAGGCACGAAATTCTATCTTATTCAATTTGTAAGCAGGCTGATATACCATAGAAAGTGCAACATGAAGCTCAATTATTGAATTTTTTTGACGCATCCAAGTAATAAACAAATTTTGCCAATTAACCAAAAAACTAGTTGTTATTTTTCGTCTTTTTATTTGTTGTTCGAATATTAATTCCATCGTGTTAGAATTATTCCATTCACATGAGGTGCAGGTTAGGTTAGAATCGGCTAAATTTGTTTGAATTGCATGTTGAACTGCAGGATGATTAAAACCATAAAGTGTTTCACCATCCGAATGCATTGTAATTTTAGCCTGAACCCATACATTATTGGCAGATTGATCCTCAAAATGCCATAATATTTGGTCTCCTTTATAAAAATCTAAAGTAAATATGTTATTATTGATTTTTTGTAATGCGAGTGTTTTTTGGCCTTTTTTGGTTAGTATGGATGATGTAAACTTCCGATTTCTGACTTCTGATACTACTACGACATAATTTCTAATATGGGCAGTGTCATTAATCACCTGATTATTTTTTATCAGAGGCCTACCTCCCTCCCTCTTTTTCAATATATAAATAGTCAGGTTCTTATATATAATTTCAACTTTTTTTACCCCCCTCCCCCCTAAAAAATCACCTGATTTTTGTTACTCCCCTATTTAAGAAGATGGGTCTAAATGCTACACCAACTAACAATTTTTCTACTATTTTTTCATCATTGAACCCAAGAATCGCTGGTCCTGAATATGCTGTCTTTTTTCCAAAAATCTTGTGATATATGCTATTAATCGCCTGAGAGGGCATTGAACAAATATCACTAATTTCACTACCACTAGTACATATAAATCCAGGCTGCAATCGATTTTCTTCGTTTTGAACTACTTTTATACAAAATCGGCATTGGTTAAGAATAATACTAACATGCATATTAAGTCAATATGAGACAGAAGTAGAAGCGTCATCTTTGTTCTTAGAGGGTCTGGGCGACCACCAATCATGAGCATAAGGGCCATAGTGTAATTCTGAACATATTTTGCCTTCTTCAAGCAAACTAATACTTTTATAAGACGGGTTACTCATGGTTTATTATGTATGTTAGAATCAGCTTTGGCATTTACAACCGTGAATTTTTATATAATTAAATGTGCGGCGCATTTTCTTATTTGATGTCGATCATTTACATTTTTGGCTGGCGAATTAGCAATTAAACAATTTCGCTAAAAAATTTTCGCACTTAAATTAAGATTAAGGTTTGCTATTAAGCTAGGTTAAAAAAGATTATTAACATTATTATAAGTTTGCTCCTGTGTTTTTTTTGGTTTGTGCTTTGGTAAAATAATAAATAGTAATACAAAATACAAATAAAAATAATAAATATATAAAAAAAAAATATAACTTGAATTCTTTTTTTAGCAGGTTCTTAGATGTTCATGGTCAATAATTTTCAAAATACTTGCTGTCTTTACTCTTTTTGGTATGAATAGCATGTTTTTATGGTTAAATAATAATTGTATTATAATTGTAATTATATTTTTAATCATAAAGTAATGGTAATAGTATATTACTAAATTTTTTACTTCAAAACCTTTTTTAAAAAACTATTAAATTAGTAAAATTTTTAAAATTTTTACCTTTCTGTGTGTTTTTCTTTATGTTTATTAGTAAATATTCTGACTTTTTTTCATTTTGTTATTTTTTTTAAATTTTTTATTGGCCATATGAATTAATAATCACATAGTGATAGAATTTAATTTTTTTTATTTATTGTTCTACTCTGTCCTGTTTTTATTAAAAATTATTAAAATTGAACTATTAGTAGTTTATCTATAAACAATATTAAGGATTCTCATTTTTATAAATTTTTTATAAATAGATTAGAGCTTGAGATATTTATCATTATATTATCTTATTTTTTTCTTTTACATTCTTAGTAAGATCACTATAAAGAATTATAGATTATGAAGATATTTCAATAGTACAGTACTGTATCTATTTTTTTATTTAAACAAAAAAACTGATTAATGTATATTTAATTTGACTTGACAACTTTCACCCACAAATTTATTGAACTTAATTGTTGTTTAATACATTCTAAAAAATGAGTTTATAGATATTTAATGACTATAAAAATACATACTTTTACATTTAGAACTTTATCCAATATAAACCCAATTTATTTATATTTCCTATCAAATATAAAAAATGTTTTAAATAGTAGCTAAGAAAATTTTATTATTATTCTAAATCAAGTAGTTTCTGTAAGACTGTTGTTCAATAATGAATATATTTTACTGATTCAAGAATCTTTAAGCAGAAATTTTATATTTATACTATAACAGCTTTTTGGATTCTATTTGGATCCTAAACTTTAATAAGTAAACAATGTAAAAATACAGAGCCATGTGCGGTATGTGGCAAAGATCTTAACTATATACAAAATAGTTATTTTTGTATTTGTACCCAACAAAACTTTAACTTTTAAATTGAAAATTCTTTTTTAGTTCTCAAATTCTTATAAATCACAAGGTTAAAACTATTTTAGTATTGTAGTATAAATTTCTGTGTTTATATTTAGTAAGCTTAGTAAGGCATTAGTTTTAATAATCTTATCACAAGATTTTTTATTTTTTATTTTGTAATAATACTAATTTTAACCAAAAGATTAGCCTACTAAATATATGGTCGACAAAAAAAAAACTAAATGTTTTAGATAAATTGAATGATTATAACATATTTTGTATTTAAATTAATATTTCTATTTTGTATATTAATTAATTTTATAATTTTATAGAGGTTAATTACTAAGTTAACTAAGTTAGTGTAGATGTACCTAATATATAAAATCATAATTAGTATTATACAAGTACAATTATTAACCAAATAATTAAATTTTAAACTTGACTAAAATAGCAATAAAATACTTTAAAAACCTTTAAAATAACTATCTTGAACTTCTTGATAATAAAGAAGATTTTAATATAATTATTAATGTTGGTAAATACCCAAATGCAAAAATATTTTGAGTACATTTAGTAATTTTAAAATATGGATCTTTATATTTTAGCAATAAATTGAAGAATATTTGTAAAGATAAAAATAATATCAAAACACTTAATTAATAATCTGCCTGTTAACTGGAGAATAAACAAAATGTGGCGTGTTCTATCTAAAATTTTTTTCTTACTAAGTTAACAATACATGTTCATTAATTGAAAGTTGTAGAGCTTGTCTAGATGCATCTAATGGTGGTTAGATCATCCAAATAGGCCTAGTGGATAGTGAGTTATTACCAAAAAACGATTGGCCAACTATATAAAAATCTGTGCCAGAGATTATATATAAAAATCACTATAGACGAAATGTGGCATACTTCCATCTAAAACTTTTTTTCTTACTAAGTTAATGATACATGCCCACTAATTGAAAGTTGTAGAGCTCGTCACGACGCATCTAACGGTGGTTAGAACATCCAAATCGGCCTAGTAGAAATGAGATGTCATCAAAAAACAATTGGCTAACTATATAAAATCTCTATGTAAACAAATATTGTTTATATAGAGATTTTATATAGTCGGCCAATCATTTTTTGACAATTCACTAGGCCGATTTGAATATTCTAACCGCTGTTAGATGTGTCTTGATGAGCTCTACAACTTTCAATTAGTGGGCATGTATCATTAACTTAGTAAGAAAAAAAGTTTTAAATAAAAGTATACCACATTTCGCCTATAGTGATTTTCATACATCAGCAAATTTATATGTGCGAAATATTTTGAAAGAAATTGCGATATGCAATATCTTTCAAAATATTTCAAAAATTATTTCGAAATATTTCGATTTCGAAATATTTCAAAATATAAATTTCGAAATATTGCGAAAATATTAAGTAATATTCAAAAACACAAAATAATATTAGGGGAGTGACAAAAATCAGATGAGTTTTTAGGGGGGGAGGATGTAAAAAAGTTGAAATTATATATAAGAACCTGACTATATATATATTAAGGAAGAAGGAGAGGAATAGGCTTCTGATAAAAAATAATCAGGTAATTAATGACACTGCTCTTAAATAATTTCTAAATAATGTACTGTAGACCTACAAAAAAGTGATTCTATCAATACTTTTCATATTTAATTTTCGATAACCTGCCATCTTCTGAAACAAATAATCATGTTCTAGGTACATTTGAACCAACCCAGGATTAAAGATCCAATTCCGGGTCATTTGAATCAACCTGTGTTCAAATAATACCATTTCTGGTTTATTTGAGCCCTCAACCCATTCAAATAATATCATTTTGAGTTCCAACTTGGGATTAAAATGGGATGAAATGATCCAATTTGTGGTTCAAATGCACCTATTTCTTCAGGTTTATTTGAACTCAATTCGGTTTCAAATGATCACATTCCCAGTGCATTTGAATCATAGCTTTGAATGATAACTTTTGAATAATATTACCAAAATTTGCTAAATATAAATATATTTTAAATATTTTGAAATATTTTGAAAACATTTAAAATAAATTCAATTAAACAATGAGACAAAAAGCATAAAAATTTTAATAATAAAACTTTATTTAATTAATAATCCCCTTAATTTTCAATTATTACATTAGCATATGTATTGTATTGACTCGATTACATAAAAATATAAATTAAAAATCAGGAATGCATTTACTAAAAAGAATAAAATACAATATGCATTTACTATAAATGGTCATTTTGTTTTCAAGTGGATTAGTTTTTATTAAAATATTCGCTAATCTCTAAATATAGTATAAATAATATTTAATTTAAAAATAGAGCTAAAATTTTTAAAGCAATTGTCATGAGCGGTTTTGTTAATCGAAACCAATTTCAAAAGTATTAAAAATCTAAATATAAATGTAATTCAAATAAATTAAAAATAATTTTTTAATAATGATAAAATTATCAAATATTTCGAATATATTCGAATTAATTAAAATATATTTGAAAATAATTAATTAATATATGTATATATTTTGACTGATTACACAGATTCAAATGATACATTTCCAGTTTATTTGAATACGAGTTGAAAAGATAAATTTTGAATAATGTTAACAAAATTTCTAAATTTAATATATTTCAATATTAGCGCAAAATTTTGAAATAACTTAAAAATAAAATTCAATTAGACAAATAATAAATGAGACAAAAAGTAATAATAAACACTTTTTTATTTACATTTAATAATTTCCTTAATTTCAATTATTATATTAGCATGTGTATTGTTAATTGAAAAAACTCGATTACATAAAAATATAAATAAAAAATCAGCAATGCATTTATTAAACAAAAGAACAATATACAATATGCGTTTACTATAAATGATCATTTGTTTTCAAACCAGATTAATTTTTATTAAAATTTCTAAATATTATATAAATAATATTAAATTTAAAAATGGAGCTAAAACTTTTAAAGCAATCGTCATGAACAGTTTTATCAATCGAAAACAATTTCAAAGTATTTAAAATCTAATATAAATGTAATTCAAGTAAATTTAAAATAATTTAATTTTTTAATAACGATAAAATTAGAATATATTCGAATTAATTAAAATATATCTGAAAATAATTAATTAATATATATATATTTTTTGACTAATTACATGGATTCAAATGATTACATTCCTGGTTTATTTGAAGTCATCGTGGGTTAAAATAATAAATTTTGAATAATGTTAACAAAATTTGCAAATTTAATATATTTCAGTATTTAAAAAAAGAAATCCAGGTCATTCAACTCTTTCTGACGATCACTTGTACAAATTGCTAAACAAAAGAAAAACAAAAAATTTTTTTGTAAAAGACGAAGCAGCTATGTACTAATATTGGTTTTTATAAAGGTCAACCTTTTGTTTTGTGTAGGGACTCCTTTATATATTCGACATGCAAGCCAGAAGCATCGGTTGTGCAAGATAACTGGTAGTGGATGCCCTTGGTACAAGAAATTCTGGTGAAAGTTTTCTTTTGTCGACAAAAATATTCCAGCTTGGCTAGGCGGTGAACTAAAAAATTAGTTTTTCAACACTTTCTCTAAGGTTTTTTGGTTGCAAGAACATATTCAACCGTATACATCAGTGAATTATATAAACGTAATCTTACGTAAGTTATTATGCCCGAAAACTTGCGCAAAAATTACGAATCAATGCGAAATATTTCGTAATTATCAATTACAGAATATTACAAAATATATACGTAAATAATTACGCAATATTACATCGCAATAATTCGAACTATATCGCAACAATGCGCATTTAAATACCCTCTGTCACGGACTATCAATAAAACTAGTAATCAGTAATAATCAGTAATAATCGTCTAATCAATACTAAAATACTGTATATCTATTTTTAAACATTTTACAAGTTTTCACAAGGTTTCGCAACTTAATATAAAATTTTATATTTATTTATTTATTATTATTATTATATTTTAAATTAAATATATTTTAATATATATTATTATACATTCTTTGCAAAAAAAATGAAAAAAGACAAAAAAAATAAAACCAAAAAAACTGAACCCAAAAAAAAATAACGAAAAAAACAAAAACCAAAAAAATAGATATATTTTAAACTACTTTCGCACTTCGTCACATAATATTAGCTCTACACACTTATTTTCCTTACCCCGCAGTTAGTTATTATTTCCTTTTTTTGTTTAACAATTATATTCGCTCATATTTGCTACTTTCTAAAATAGTAGAGAAGTAAAAAAATAACAAAAAAAATGAAAACAAAATAATAATAATATTGTAAACTACTTTCGCTTTCGTCGCATAATACTAGCTCTATATACTTATATTTACTTATATTCGCTACTTCCTAAAAATAGTAGAGAAGTAAAAAAAATAAAAAAAAAAACAAAAATGAAAAAATAGTAATATTTTAAATTACTTTTGCACTTCGTCACAGAATACTAGCTCTACACACTTATTTTCCTCACCTGCAGTTAGCTATTATTCTCTTTGCTCATATTCATACTTCTTAAAAATAATAGAGAAGTAAAAAAAAACTATTTCTTAGAAGTGTAGGAGTTTTTGCAAATTGTCAGAGAATATAGTATGTTCTTGCAAAGTGGCAGAGAAGTTAGAGTTGGTGTTCTTGTAAAGTGCCGGAAAGTCTGGTTGTTTCTTGCAAAGTTCTAAAGAAAGTCAGAAATAAATAAAATAAAAGTAAAAAAATAAGTAAAAAAAAAAACAAAATATGTAAGCAAACATAAAAAAAAAAATAAACGAAGACCCAAATCTCTATTTTTCTGAAGTAAAAGTTCAAATTCAGAAATTGTCGAACATAGTTGTGTTTTGTAAAGTGCTAGGCTAATTTGTGAAACTTGTGAATACTTGCACCTAACTAAATTATTTTTCTAAAGAAGCATGTTTTCGCAAAGTACTGGAATAAAATAAATTAATAAAAAAAATTTTTAAAAAAAAACAAAAAAACAAAAACAAAAAGTATCAAACGAAAAAATAAATAAGCGAGAACTTGCGAAAACTTGCGCTTAACTAAATCATTTCCCTAAAGAAGTGTTCTTAAAGATTTAGAAGGGTTCTTGCAAAGTATCTGAAGTTTGAGTTGGCTTGTGAATTCATATTGGTGTACTTGCATAGTTCCAAAAAGTTGTTGGTTTTCTTGCAAAGGGCTAGTATTTTTGTAAAGTGCCAAATAAAATAAAAAAAAATTAAAAAATAAATAAAAAAAAACAAAACAAAAACAAAAAACAAACTGAAACCAAAAAAAAACAAACTGAAAATAAAAAAAACAAAAACGAAAAAAAAAGACAATGTAGATGATCTAATTTATAAACAAAAGATCTAATCTGATTGTGTAATACAAAATTTTAGATTAATTTCAATATATCATACAAAATTTCGAAACAATTTGAAAATATAGTCCAATGCGTACTTGGTATAACCCAGGTTACAGATCTACTAATCCAGTTTGGTTTCACAGTTCTAAATATATTGAAATATTTCAAACCATTTCGAAACTACTACCATAATTTAAAAAATAAAAAACAAAATAAGATGTGGCGCTTCGTGCTATAATGAATACGATAACTATTGATTAGCAGATGTATAACAATTTATATTTTAATTACGATATTTATCGATTATAGATATATCGATTTATAACAAGTTAAATCAATATATAAGATTTGATTTAATGATTATGCGTTATATATCGATATATAGCTATTTAAAATATTTGCCCTTGTTGTGAATTAATGCGATTTAATTTACTGTTCGTAAATGTTTCATAATACAGTCGCACCCCCCTAAGTGCACACCCCCTAAGTGCACGGTATATGAAAAACCTCTTTAAGTGCACGGCCCCTCTTGGTCCCAAACAATATAACAATTATAAATTTTAAC
The DNA here is from genome assembly GCA_003550325.1 of Gigaspora rosea. Lineage (NCBI taxonomy): Eukaryota > Fungi > Glomeromycota > Glomeromycetes > Diversisporales > Gigasporaceae > Gigaspora > Gigaspora rosea. The sequence goes on from QKWP01000529.1 coordinate 58,854, forward strand.
CCCTCTAAGTGCAAACCCCCTCTAAGTGCACATTTTGGCTTTTTTTTACTATGGTCCCGAGGGCATGCACTTAGGGGGTGCGACTGTATTACTCTTACTATTTCGAAATATTGCGAAATATTTTACGTAATATTTCGTAAAATCTTATATAATATTTCGTAATTTATTATTTTGCAAGTTTTCGAAATATCTTACTATATATTACATTATTTTTACAGGTCGTAAATTATTTCGTAATATTACGGCCTATAAAATTTGCTGATGTACCCACTACCATATTCTCGCTTGAAGCAGTTTTTCTGGAATTTTTGACAGAAAGTGGGAAATTCAGCATACCCCCTCCAAAAGATCAGCATTGTTGTTCCTATACTAATCGGGAAGAAGGCATGCAAGGTGGTAAACAGGAACAGTCGTGTAATGAGACGTGCCACAGCAGAGTAGACAGATCTGCAGAATTAAATTCCAGAACGTTCTTTTGTTTCTTTTGTTTCTTTTATGTATATATAATACTTTGGTGAGGCGTTTCCTTGCATAGTATTTTATAATTTTATTGTTAATTAAGCATAGGAGAAACCCACATCCGATAGATTCCGAAATAATTGTTATACAAACTATTTATATGGGCAATTGAAATTTTGATATACGATTGTAGTCTAAAAACCGGCAATTTTACAATCTGCTTAACCATAATAAGTTAAACTTAAGGTACCCCCATTTATAAGTAAAAGTTCTTCGTTTAGAGTGTTTCTAGCAGAAAATCTTTTTCAATCGTTTTAATCACTTTCCCCAGAAAGTTTTCATAAGAACAAAGGTAGGGCATTTGGTAATTGGCAGAGTTTATTGAGTTTCTACTACGTTCAAATTATGAAGCCAAACAATAGATTTATAAATTGTTAAACCATGAGTGTTATGCTAATATAAAATTTTATACATTTATTAAACAGACTACGCATTATAAATACTTTAATACGATTTATTTTACCCAAACTACGACACATATACGTATTATATATCAAACTACCTCTAATATGTAGTATAATAAGTACGATAGTGAGGTTTAATTACAGTAGTATAAACTACGGAGTAGTAACATGTTGGATGTAACGTGTTTTCAGTAAAATTTAATGGTTGAAAATATAATAAAATTACTTTAGTATTAAAAATACTTTACTTTTATTAATTATAAATCCATTTTTTTCACATATTTCGTGTATCGAAAGAAGTTTTAATTAATTTGATTGGCCAATAATCATGTTTGGATTTACATTAATTAGCCAATCACACAAATATTATAACCCATGATTTTCCGTAAAAATGCGAGTTTCCTCTATGCTCGTTAATTATAGTTTTTGTTCTCTTTTCTTTACTTTTTTCTTCAAGATATGTATGTCAAACCATTGACTTTTTTTTCACTTTTTTTATCTTGTCCATTTAACTTTAGTTTTATCGTTTAGTTTCTTTAGTCTTCACTTTTTTTTATTTACCCTTTTTTGTCATTCTCCTTATCCCCTTTCGTATATGTAGTAAAAAATTTCTTTTGTTCTGTATGCAGTTATTGTTAGTTAACATCTCTGCTGGATCTAGGTGGAAGAAGTTTGAAAGAAAAGTAGGTGGTTATGACTGGCTATAGATCCAATCTGTTGATCTGGTAATTGGAGGTATATAAATACCCCGTTTCTAGTAAGGTGAAATCTACTTTGGCAGGTCTCGGATAAGTGCCTATAGTAACTGGACAAATTTTATTTTAATTGTAAGGCTTGAAAAGCTGGTAGTGAATAGACATTTGCATATGTAGTTTGCTACTATATAATAAAATAGGATATGACCACCAGGTTAATTAACAAAAAATATATATATATATTTCAGTATTTGCGCAATGTTTCGAAATACTTCGAAACAATTTAAAAATAAAATTCAATCAGACGAGATGAAAGTATAAAAATTAAATAAAAACTTTTTTATTTACATCTATAATCTCCTTAAATACATTAGCATGTATATTGTTAATTGAAAAAACTCAATTATATAAAAATATAAATTAAAAATCTGGAATGCATTTACTAAACAAAAGAATAATACACAATATGCATTTACTATAAATGGTCATTTGTTTTCAAAGTAAATTAATTTTTAATTTAAAAATGGAGCTAAAACCTTTAAGCAATTGTCATGAGCAGTTTTATTATCAAAAATCTAAAAATAAATGTAATTCTAGTAAATTTAAAATAATTTATTTTTTAATTAAAATATAAATTAAAATATATTTGAAAATGTTAATTGTATATTTTTTTGATTGATTACTTTAGACGAATGTTTTTAAATAGTAAAAAAAAAATTATAATAAATATGTGAAAGAAATTTGATTACATTAGAAATTTTTTGATATTAATCGAAAATATTTAAATACAGGTGATATTTTGTATTCTCTCTCTTCATTGTTATTTCTATCCATTTCATAAACATCTAAAATATTCTATACTTCACTTATTTCGTGCATTTATTTTTACTTTTAAAACTTTTCAAACATTTTGAATATTTTCGAATTAAACTTTCTATTTTATAAAACATTCAAACTAACTCGAACCTTTCTCTATCTCTCTCTTTTTATCTCTCTCTATCTCTCTCTCTCTTTATAAATATCTCTTTTTATCCCTCTCACTCTTCATCTTTTTCTTTCTTTATATATCTTTCTCTCTCTATCTCTTTCTCTCTTTATCTATCTCTCTCTCTCTCTATCTCATTCTCTCGCACTATCTCTCTTATAAACTAAAATTTAAAGCTTTTTATATACTTTCGCAAATTTTTAAATATCCCAATTAATTTTTCGTACACTTCGCAAACACAATGTCCGCTAAATCTTCAAAAAGAGCAAGACAACCCAAAAAAATTACAACAAATTGAGCTATCTTTGCTAGGGTTCTTGTTGGCACATTTGATACCAACGTAATGGAAACTGAAAGATTTGCTGAGCATTCTGTTGAATCAAGAAGATCGCCTAATATTCAAATTAGTTCGAGATATTCTGAAGGTATTTAAATTTATAACATTTTTCTTATTTCATTAATTTATATTTATAATATTTCTAATTGAATTTTTTATTTAAAATTATTTTAAAAAGTGCCTAGTAATATGTTAGGAGTTATAATGGATAAGCTTAACAAGCTATCCGAAAAAATGAATCGAATCAAAAGGCACTTATCTGAAATAGATGATGGGTTTTCAGAAAGTTTCGACTTAGCTCATGAAACCAATTTTATAAATGTAATTTTTATTTTTATATCTTAATATTTTAATTTATTTAATTTAATTTAAAATAATAAAAACTATTTTTATATATACATCAGCAAATTATATAAATGTAATCTTACGTAAGTTATTATGGCCCGAAAACTTGTGCAAGAATTACGAATCGATGCGAAATATTTCGCAATTTTCAATTACGGAATATTACGAAATACATACGTAAAAAATTACACAATATTACATCGCAATAATTCGAAATAAATCACAACAATGCGCATTTAAATACCCCCTGATGAGACTATCGATAAAAATAGTAATTGGTAATAATCAGTTAATTAATACTATTATTTTTAAACATTTACAGGTTTTCGCAAGTTTTCGCAAGTTTTCGCATTTTAATATAAAATTTTTATATTTTTTTATTTATTATTATTATTATACATTTTAAATTAAATATATTTTATTATATATTATTATACATTCTTTGCGAAAAAAAATGAAAAAATGACAAAAAAAATAAACCAAAGAAAACTGAAACTGAAAAAAAATAATGAAAAAAATGAATCCAAAAAAATAGATATATTTTAAACTATATTCGCACTTTGTCGCATAATATTAGCTCTAAATACTTATTTCCTTACCCTACAGTTAGCTATTATTTCTCTTCATTTTAACTACTTATATTCGCTACTTTCTAAAAATAGTAGAAAAGTAAAAAAAATAACAAAAAAAACGAAAACGAAAAAATAATAATATTGTAAACTACTTTCACTCTTAATCGAATAGTACTAGCTCTACACACTTATATTCGCTTATATTCGCTATTTCCTAAAAATAATAGAGAAGTAAAAAAAATAACAAAAAAAACGAAACTGAAAAATAGTAATATTTTAAACTACTTTCGCACTTCGTCACATAATATTAGCTTTACACACTTATTTTTCTTACCTACAGTTAGCTATTATTTCTATTCGCTCATATTTGCTACTTCCTAAAAATAGTAGAGAAGTAAAAAAAAAACTATTTCTTGGAAGTGTATAAGTTTTTGCAGATTGTCAGAGAATTTAGTATGTTTTTGCAAAGCGGCAAAGAAGTTAGAGTTGGTGTTCTTGTAAAGTGCCAGAAAGTCAGGTTGTTTCTTGCAAAGTTTTAAAGAAAGTCAGGAATAAATAAAATAAAAGTAAAAAAATAAGTAAAAAAAAAAAACTGAAAAACAAAATATGTAAGCAAACACTTAAAAAAAAATAAACAAAGCCCCAAATCTTTATTTTTTTGAAGAGTTCAAATTCAGAAATTGTTGAAACCTAGTTGTGTTTTGTAAAGTGCTAGGTTAATTTGCGAAAACTTGCGAATACTTGTGTCTAACTAAATAATTTCTCTAAAGAAGGTGTTCTCACAAAGTACCGGAATAAAATAAATAAATAAAAAAAAAACAAAAAAAACAAAAACAAAAAGTATCAAACAAGAAAATAAATAAGCGAAAACTTGCGAAAACTTGCGTCTAACTAAATCAATTCTCTAAAAAAGCGTTCTTGAAGATTTTTAGAAGGGTTCTTGCAAAGTGTCAGAAGTTTGAGTTAGCTTGTGAAGTCAAATTGGTATACTTGCAAAGTGCCGAAAAGTTGGTTTTTTTTGCAAAGAGCTTGTGTTCTTGTAAAGTGCCAAATAAAATGAAAAAAAAACAGAACGAAAACAAAAACAAAATAAAAATAAAAAAAAACAAAAAAAACAATGTATATAGAAGATCTAATTTATAAACAAAAGATCTAATCTGTGTAATACAAAAGTTTAAATTAATTCGATACATCATACATAATTTCGAAATATTTCGAAAATATAGTCCAATATGCGCTTTATTGCGAATTAATGCGATTTAATTTACTGTCTGTAAATGTTTCATAATATTACTCTGTCTATTTCGAAACATTGCGAAATATCTTACGTAATATTTTGTAATATCTTATGTAATATTTCGTAATTTATTATTTCGCAAGTTTTCGAAATTTCTTACTATATATTGCGCTATTTTTACGGGTCATAAATTATTTCGTAATATTATGCACTATTAAATTTGCTGATGTAGCAATCAGTAAAAGAGATTGCAAAGAAGTTGTTTGAATATTCAATACATCCTTCGGAAGATGAATTACGGAAAAGGTGGAAGATTTTCTTACAGAAAATCATACTAAATTTTATGATAGTATGACGGATAAAAAGTGGAACACATATTATAAAAAAAATATTGCTCAACCAGTAAATATTTTTAATTTTGTTTCGTTTGTTTTTTTTTCATATAATAAAAAAACAATTCTAAATATTTTGAATATATTTGAAATATTTCGAATATATTCGAACTATTTAGAATAATTCATTTACTAAATATTTTGAATATATTCGAAATATTTTGAATATATTCGAATTATTTAGAATATTTTATTTACTTAAAATAAATTATATTTTTAGCTTTTAAAACAGCATTGTTCTTTGCAAAGTGCTTTGACGACACGTGTAAAGGATGCAATATTTTTTGTATTTGGCAAAAGCCAAGTAGATTCAATAAATACGAACGCGACTCCTGCAAATGTTTCAGATGAAAAGCTTTTACCAAACGAAGGAATGTTTTCAGAAGCTTTTCATAGCAACATTCTTTGACTCCAATGATACGTACATATGCAGGATTCTAAGCAAGGTGTGGCCGGACAAGTTACCGACCAATATTAAAATGGTATACACAATTGCAGTATGCCAAATAATGTTGAATGATTATTACAAGAAGTTAATAATGTCTGAAGATACTGTTAAGGATCAACTTAGAAAAAATTTGGTATATGATTAATTATAATAAATTATTAAAAGCAAAAACAAAATATTTAAATATTTTTAAACATATTCAAAACATTGCGAAATTTTTTAAAAAAAAAATAGAGAAAAATACAACAAAAAAAGAAATTTCTTCTACCTGGTGAAGGAGAATCAACAGAAAATGAAGAAGATGAGGTAGTTGAAGAAGAAAGGAGTCAAGGTAAAAAGAGAAGAAAACTGCAACAATCTGAAAATGTAATTATAAATTTTTTAAAATTTATGTAAACAAAAATTTTACTATAAAAAGTTAATTTAAATATTTTAATATTAAATTATGGGCGTTATTTTATGCCGACCTGTCACCATGGCGACCCCGTGATCAACCAATCAAAATCGATCACGTGATTCATGTGACGACCAATTAGATCGGTCGTCATATGAATCATGTGATCGATTTTGATTGGTCCTTATATTGTATATTCGAAATTTTTGTTTATGTTAAAAGATATACATTCGAAACTTTTTTTTTTAAATGTTAAAAGGTATATATTCGAATTTTTTTTTTTTAAAAAAAAAAAGTTAAAGGTATTTATTTGAAATTTTTTTTTTTAATGTTTAAGGTATATATTCGAAATTTATTAATTTAAAAAAAAAAATTCATAATACATAGCAAAATCTACAGTAAATAAAAAACACCTAAGGTGCCCGTCTGTCAACGACCATACTTTCCCGGAACCTAAACAAGCCAAACGAGTCAAGAAAAATTAACATTGTCCAATCCCTATTCAGCATCGATTTCAACAACTCCTCGACGACTCCAATTACGACGACTCCAATTATGATGACTCTAACGACGATGACGACTCCAACGACAACGACTCCAACGACACGATTACTCGCTAACGATGAAATGCATTTGGAGAAAAAAAATGTTAACAAAAAAAAAATAAAAGAAATAAAGAAAAAACTATAAAAAAAAATACTTATCTTAAATTCCTAGTTCTGTATTATATTATTTTAAATCCAATCGCCATTTTCGCCGAATTATAAGTAAAAAAAAA
>QKWP01000529.1:72699-96455 GCA_003550325.1 Gigaspora rosea
AAAAAAAAAAAAAAAAAAAAAAAAAAAAAAAAAAAAAAAAATTAAAATATTAAAATATCGAAAAATAAATTCAAATAAATTCAATTGCGAATTACCTCAAAATCTTTTAACCTTTGGTCATTAAATTCTTCAGATCGACTCATAATATACATATTATTCCAAACTTTATAAATATTCAACAACTTTTTATTTAATGCTTCACTAATATCTAAGTTATCCAGAACAAATATCATAACTTTCATATTCATTAGCTGTAATTCTAGAAAGTGATTGAATTCCATTTTTGAATATTTTAAGTTCTGGAAATCTAGGAATATTCACTAATCTTTTATCCACTTTATCAAGTATTGAAGCTCCATATGATTGTTTTAAAAATCGTATGTAAAAGTAATTTGATAGTTAAATAATCCCAAATCTAAATGATGCATTCTATCAATTACTGTAGCTTTGTAATATTAATATTTCTAAAATAAAAAATTGATATTAAATTATATATTATATATTACGAATTTAATCTTTTTTTAAAACAATTTAATTGACAATCGCAAAAGAAGGAGAATTTGTATTAATAAAATACACTAGGAAAACAGGTACTGTTAATGTCCGAAGCAAAAATTTAAAATAATTTATTAATATTTGAAAATTTTTTAAAATAATATAATTATATAATAAACTTTTTATAAATACAATATAAGGTAGAGATATTATAATGCATAAGTTTAATAGCAAACAAAAATTGCTTAATAATAATCACTAAATCGTATTATACAAGCAATTAAAAAATTAAATTTTTTTTAAAAAAAAAACTTTTAACATATCAATAAATTTTTTACTGAATAAATTAATATTTATAAATTATACATACAGTCACCTCTCTCTAATCTGAACAGACCGTCCCAAGAGAATTTGTTCAGTATAGAGAAAGTCTGGAATATAAAATTTCTTTTTTTAAACTGATTTCTAATAAAAATTTGGTATATAGAGTGTTACTAGTAAAAAAAAAAAAAAAAAAAAATTTTAGAAAATTTCCTATGCTCATCTGATCTGTAATGTATCATAGATCATAAAAATATATATGACAAAATAAAAAAAAAACTTAAAAAAAAAAAAAAAGCTATTTGAGTAATTTTTATTGTAATTTTTGCTTTTTCGCAATTTTTGCCTTTTTCGCAATTTTTGTTTTTTTGCAATTTTTGCCTTTTTTGCAATTTTTACTTTTTTTTTTACCTGCCGGGTCACTATTATCTGACCCGGATCATAATTTACATAGTTGACCGCCCCAATGATCATGTGACTTGAATATGGGTAACTGATATTTTGATTTTGGCAGAATTATAATTGAGTTAACCGTAATCATATGATCCTGGAAAAGTAGAAAGTCAATCGTTTTTACTATTTAAAACCACAATCACATAACCGGCACAATCAAAGATAGTTAAATTCATATAGAAAAAGATTTAAACAAATTTTAATAAATTTCAATTTCATTCAAAAAATTGCTTGTAACAAGTGACCACGGATCCGGTGATTAGGAAGGGCGAATAAGTGATGAATCGAGACTAGATAGATACCGTGATCAATTCGCATAATTAATGTAATTACAAGTTCGTAGTCAATTCGACCAATTGCATAAATAATGTAGTCATAATGTAATGAATAAACGGTTTATTGATCAAGAGGAGGGTATAAATAGCATAACAATGTACTTAGTAACGGCATCAATTCTCTCTTATAATTAAATATTTTCTGTAATATGTATTTTGAAATCAATGTTCGCAAAAAATAAATAGGAGAATAAACAAATATCATTGTGCGATACTCAGTTATTACAGTCACACTAATGATCGGCAGTGTAGAAAAACACGTCTAAATAATTTACCTAATATTTGAGCGTGACTTGGATTAATTGTTATATCCAACATTTTATTCTTGTAATATTAATTGTAATATCCAACATTTTATTCTTATAATAATATGCAAAAGGAAAATAATATACCTGATATCGTGAAGGCAATTAGATCACATAATCGCGAACGAAAACAGTGAAAGTTAGCTGAGGAGACACAAGAAGAACATGAAGCTCGTCTTGCTCATAGAAGATCCTTATACCATCAAAATAAAGCAAAGGAACCTGTTGAACAACAAAATAAGCGAAAATCTAAAAATGCAATGAATATGCGTCAAAGGCGTGCCGCGTCAGATGTACATGAGGGAAATTCTTCAGAAAACGATCTTCAAATGTCAAAACGAGAACTTCTGCAAAAATTTCGCAACACTATTAATAAAATTAAAAACAAACAATGTAACACTTGCAACGAGAGATTTCCATCTATTGAACTCATTGGAAATGAGTGCCGCCGTTGTTATTATCAAACAAACAATCCCAAGAAATTTTCCGCAGAGAATAATATGGATCCAGGTTTAAAATCTAAATAAGAATATTTATGTAAATTTAATAATAAACTTACTTTTTTTTATTTTTTAGGAGAAGTTCCAGAAGAACTTAAAGACTTAACTAATGTTGAAGAAATGTTAATCGCACAAGTATTTCCAATTATTTCCGTATATAACTTACGTGGAGGGCAATATGCATACCGAGGAAATATTATTAATTTTCCACAAGATTTGCAAGAATTCGTAACCCGTCTTCCACATGACCCATCGTCATTGGACATAATACTTGTTCGACGCCATTTTAATGAATCTACTTTTTATGATTTCACTGTACGAAGAGAAAAAATAACTCAAGTTCTTCGGTGGTTAAAGACAAATAATATATTCTATCATGATATCATTATCGACAATGAAGCCTTACAGTCTTTACCCGAAAATGGTTCTATTTCTAATTAACTTCCACAGCTCGAAGATAGTGATAATGATTAAATGGAGCAAAACGAAAACAATGAATTAAATGAAAATGAGTTTATTTCACAAACCTTTGTTCCTTCTCAATACCAGGACAAAGAGAGGATAGCGTGATTAGTCAAACTCTTAATAGGATGCGGCAGGATCGCTTACAACAGCAAGAGAATTGTATTGAATGGCCATATATCGAAGGTTATCCTATTGATGAGTTCCGTACTGCCGGATATATGGTGAAAGCATTTCCTACACTTTATCCCAAAGGTAACGCAGATTTTCGCAGTCAACAGATAAAGGAAGTAAAACTAGCAGAATATTTCAAACATTTAATGTTATATAAAGATAGGCGATTTGCTCGTCATCCACGGTGGTGTTATTTTGCATTAAATACATTAATGCGATAGAGAGCATTATCAGAAGGACGAGTCTTTGTTAGACAAAATTTGAAGGAAGATCAACTTACTGTAAATGAAGTAATTGATTTAATACAAAATAATACTAATATAGCAGACAGGGTAGTTCGATATGGTGAAGGTTTACGTGGTACTCGTCAGTATTGGATGTGTCGCAGGTCTGAACTAACTGATATGATTAAACAATTAGGGTCTCAGGGAATGATTTTCTTTACATTTAGTGCGGCTGATATGCACTGGCCTAATTTATATAACCTTATGCCTAATGGTGAGAATACAATAGAAGAGACGGACCAGGAAGCTGCTAGACATAGGCGTAAAGATCTTATAGACAATCCACATATTGCTGCATGGTTTTTTGAAAAAAGATTTAAAGTTTTTTTTGAAAAAGTCTTAATACCCAAATGGGAATCTGATTGGTGGTATCGTTTTGAATGGCAGCATCGCGGAAGTGTTCACGTACATGGAATTGCTAAACGAAAAGGTGCTCCTAAAATTGAATGGGAAGAAATTAGTAGTGATCAGGATAAAATGAAAGAAGTGGTGGAATATATAGATTCATTAGTCACAACAATCAACCCTGGATTAAATGCACCTTTACCAACACGCCGTTCATGCCAAAAACGTCTAGAGGAGCTCAATGACAATTTACATGATTATGTCGAGCTAGTAAATAAATTGCAACGACATACGCAATGCAGTGCTTCTTACTGTTTGCGGATTAATAAACAAACTGGAGAGCATATTTGCAGATTTGGCTTTCCAAAAGAATTAAAGGAGCAGACTGTTATTTGTAATGAAGACTAACATATGGAATTAATTATAGCAAGAAACGATTCTTTAATTAATCCACATAATCGTCTTCAGCTCCAGGGATGGCGTGCAAATGTTGATTTGAAACCCATTTTAACAACCCGTGCCACTTTACAGTATGTTTCAAAGTATGTTAGTAAGGCTGAAACACGATCTTTGGCTTTCTCAGAAGTGTTAGACAAAGCTCTTTATAATAGTAGGCCTAATGATTCTGCCGTAAAGGCAGTTCAGAAATTGCTACTTCATACAGTAGCAGAACGAGACATTTCAGCCCAAGAAACTTGTCACCTTCTGCTTCAAATACCACTTTATCATTGTAGCCGAAATTTTGTCTATCTAAATCTAAATAAAGAGACAAATCGTTGGCTCCATGATAGTGATAATGAAATTGAAATTAGTAGAGGTGAAAGTGAAGTTAGCAGCTCTCGTAAAACAAGTTTGCCACCTTTACAAAAATATTGGAGTAGATCTGCTGAACTCCAAAATATTTCACTATTTGAATTGTACCTAAAATATAGATTTACAAAGGGTAAATGGATACAATATGAGAAAGAAAATATTGTACGCGTATGGCCTTATCCATCACCACTTCCAAACGGACCTCAGTGAGAAGATTTTTGCAGAATTAAAGTTCTTCTTCATGTTTGTCACAAAGATCTTGACCAACTTACTAAAAATGGAATGCTCTCATGGGAAGATTTGTACAATCAATATCATTTTGAAATAGAAGCTGACCCTGTTGATTTAATTGGGTTAGAGGTGGGTAATTTTGAAGAAGATGAAAGCAATTCTGATGATCAAGACCAAGATGACGCACAGGAAACATATACACGTCGATCTGACTGGATGTTATTGTCAGACACAATGCTGAGTACACAAATATATCATTCTGATCTTGGTACTCGTGATATTGATAGAAATCACGATTGGGTTGGTGAAAGTCAGCTACGATATCCAGAATATATTGATTTCGAAAGCTTTATTCAGCAAGCCACCCAAAACAATACCATAGTCGAAGATAATTTACCAGAAATTAATAAGGAAACCCTAAATGATAAGCAAAGAATGATATATGAACAAATTGAGTCTTATTATGCTACAACAATTTTAAACCAACATATAATGCCACTGCTTATTATTATTATGGGCACTGCAGGAACTGGAAAGTCTTATCTTGTTAAAGCAATCCGAAAAATGCTTTGTAGGATGGCAAGAGATAATGGCATAAATGAAGAAATTCTACTTCTGCTTGCTCCAACGGGTGTCGCTGCCTTTAACATCCAAGGTAGTACTATTCATTTAGCACTCTTTATTCCAATAGCAGGCACAAAGTATGATCTTGAAGGCAATCCTCTCAAAATACTGCAAAATAAACTACAAAATATTAAATATGTTATTGTTGATGAGATGAGTATGGTGGGACGTCGTAATCTTGCTATAATCAATTTACGATTACGGCAAGCATTTCCAAATAATAACAATATACCATTTGGCGGCTTATCTGTTATCCTTGTTGAAGATTTTGGGCAGCTCCCTCCAGTCTGTGATCTTCTCATGTATTCAAAAGATCTTTGTCAATCGGATTCTTTATCTGAAGATAGACGTAAAACCTTTAATCAATTTCAAGAAGTATACAAGCTTAAAGTAGTGGAACGACAAGCAGGCGATTCAGAAGAACAACACCAATTTAGAAATCTTCTATTACGTTTGCAAAATGGTGAGTCCATTCAATCAGATTGGGAGCTATTAATGACACGAGTTCCAGAAAATCTGCCTGAATTGGAACGAAATGAGTTTTCGAGTGCTACAAATATTTTTACACGGTGGAACAAAGTTGATAAGATTAATCTCACTAAACTTCGTTCATTAAATCAACCTGTAATCAAAATATGTGCTGTTCATACAGGCGGCTCTGAGGCTATTAATGCTGATTCAGAAACTACCAAAGGTCTCGAGTCAGAAATATTATTAGCAAGAAAAGCATGTGTAATGCTCACTACCAATATTTGCGTCTCTTCAGGCCTTGTAAATGGCACAATGGGAACAATAGAAGATATTTTGTTCGAGTGATCCAATCAATTACCTACAGCTGTCTTAGTGGCATTTGATGAGTATTATGAACAAACTATTACAAATGTCGATGGAAATCAGACCATATCTTTTATTTCTGTTCGGTACATGGGAAAGTAAAATTGGAAATACGTGTTCTCGTCAACAAATTCCACTTGCTCTAGCGTGGGCCATTACAATACACAAATCACAAGGATTAACTTTACCAAAGGCCGTGATTGATCTTGGAAAGAAGGAATTTGTTGCTGGATTATCATTTGTGGCTATTTCTCGTGTTCGCTCACTTAATGATATTCTTCTAAATCATTTTAGCTTTGAGAGACTTCAACGGGTTAAAAATTGCAAAAGGCTACAGGAATGGTTAGACGAGGAGAAAAGATTACTTGCCTATGATCTTGTGAAATGTTATTAATTTATCGATTATTGGCCGTGCTTAGAAATTAGGCATGTGCCTTGAATTCTAAACCAAATACTATTTTGAAAATTAGCGGGACATATTTTTAACGCGAATTTGTGATAATCATTGTAATCATTGATACATGTATGTATAAAAGACAACAGATATTCCATGTGTCAAAACATCCGTAAATTACCGGTAAATTAAGTCTTGTCGGGCTGATCCGTGTTGGTTTATTAATTTGATTGGCCAATATGCGTCACTTGACTGGAATTCAACACAAAACATGTCCATTGCTGTACTATAGAGTCCTCGCTACGCTTCGGACAATAATATTTAATATAAAATACAAAAATCAGTATTCCTGACTATGTAAAGTTAATTTTTTATTAAGTTAACATCTTGTAGACTTCTAATAAAAGTTGTAGAGCTAGTTTTTGTGATTCTAATGATAGCTGATCAGTAAAATTAGTTAGGTAAATAAAAAGTTACAAGCAATTAAAATTCAAAAAATTTTATAAAACTATCCCTTAATTTGTTATACAGGCATATTTGCCTGCAAAAATTTTAAAATTTTAAATTTTTTAAATAAAACCTTAAATATTAATTTTAGCTATATACTTTCTAAGTAAAAAATATAATATTAGTTCTGTTTTATCAACTTTATTATAAAATTTTTTTAAAATTATTAAAAAACTTTGGTGTAATAAAAGTTTAAAGTTTTTGTTTTGGAACTTTTACTATAGAATTTTTTCTTTAGGTTTTATCAAATTTTATATGTTTCCGTCTATAAAAAAATTTTTACTTCTAATACAAGTCCTAATTTTTACAAGTAAATCATTTAAAGTCAAATAATAAAAGTTGTTATTCTTTATATAAACTACAAAGTTGTATAAGAAACTATATTTTTAAACCCAATATTTAAAGAATTCGCCAAGATATTGTAAAATATTTTTTTGGTTAAAAAATTTCTTTAAAATTTAATATTTTCAGCTTATAAGCAACATAAACTTTTTGTCTTATAATATAAGTTTAAATAATTCAAAAATATAATCCTTGTTCTTAAATATTATAATAACAAATTTTATTTAAATATCTTAAATGATTAAAAAACTAGATCAGAGGTATATTTATAGTAAATATACAGGCAAATTTGCCTGCGAACCTTTACAAAGTAAGGGATAGGAATCATGATTCCTGTATTAATATATTTTATTATGATTTATTATAAAAACTCCCTAGTAAAATTCTCCTTCTATAGCGAATTGTCAATTAAGTTATTTTAAAATATTTCATAATGATTCGAAAGTTTTAAAATTATCTTAAAAATTGTTAAATTAATATTAAATATTTCGCAATATTTCGAAAATTTTAAAATTAATTTAAAAATCATTATAGTAAAATTAATATTAAATATTTCGCAATATTTCAAAAATTTTAAAATTAATTTAAAAATTGTTAGTAAAATTAATTTTAAATCTTAAAATTATTTGAAATATTTTAAATACATTCGCATATTTAATTAATTAGAATATTAAATTTACCTAAATTTCCAAAAAATATTTGGTACTGATTCAATGCTTACTGTTTGTTCTTCGTTCTTATTATAATAGTATTGCATGTTTTTATGATTTCTAAGTTCTATATCTTTTTTAATTAGATTTGTATTTGTTAAATTATCTCTTTTTACTAAACAAAAATGGCAAGGATGTTTAGACTTTGTTGATTTATATGTTAAGCAAAAGGTTGCAGCTTCTAGCCAATCTGCGATTATTGTTGAAATTTTTGGATAGAACCAAATAAATTTGTTATTAAGTAATAAATTAGTTCCGTTCTTTGAGAATGATTGAATTGGTTCTAAAATAATGTTAAACATTATGAAATATTTGTTTTTTTATTTCTTTTCCTAAATTAGAAGATTTTATTATTATTGACAAATAACCTAGTAATTGTTTTGCATTTGGTTTATTTTTGCGCCATGTATGTATATTTCCAATTGATAAATATATTGGGTGAAGCTGACTTTTACCCAATGAATCACAATTGGTGACATCAGAATATAAAATAATGGATAAAATTTTTGCACCAGTTGGTAAAGTACTTTGAGTAGTTTTCCACTATTGTCAATTATTTTGCTCTTTATAAATATTTTCTTTACTATTTTTTAAAAAAAAATTAATTAATAAAAACAAAATAAATATATATATAAAAATAATATTAAAGTTAATATACCTTAATAGTTTTATATAATTCTTCATATTCAAGTGCAAAAGTTTGAAATATATCAGGAATTTCTAATATATTTTGAATGCAACTCATTAATGGCATATGATATAAGAAATACTCAGTATTATCATGATCCAATACTTTAGTTTTCATATATAACAAATTAGATTTTATATTATTCATAAATAGATTTCCTTGTTTAATATTTTTTGGTAAGGAGATTTGGAATGATTTGAATGCTTATTAAAGAATGAGATAATCGCATTTCTAGCTATATTACTTAGTTTATATTTTGTAACCAAAACCATTAAATCAGCATAAGCTTCATTAGGAAATTCCTTATATTCTTGATTTTCATCGTCCGATGAATTATTTCGCATATCTTCGAAATAATCTGCGCTAACTGAAATATCATCAGATAATTTACGATAATCTTGTGAAGTATATTCAAATTTATTAAGAATATTAGTATTTGGATCGACTTCAAAATTTTTTAAATATGCATTATCCTCTAATTCAAAAGACATATTTGCTAAATTCTCAGACAAATTATTATCATTAGATAAATTTGCAATATTACTCTCTAAATTAATATTTTGCACAGAATTGTTAAAGTTAATATCTTTAAATAAAATTTTTTTAGAGGTTTTAGAGAAAAAGAAATATCCAATATCTAATTGGTTTTGATTAATATCATCTTGAAGCAATTCATTAAAAAGCGAAGACTTGTGAAAACTTTTAGCACTTTTGGCAAAAACTGGAACATCTTCGACAGTAGTAAGACACTTGGACATATGTTTACTCAATTTATTTTATGATGGAAAAGTACGACAGCAGAAAGAACATTTGAAGCTAGACATTTTACGAGATTAGGATTATATTTGATATTTAAAGAGAAATAGTGGAATTTATATTCTAAGATTATAATAATTTCAATTTGATTTAAAATTTTAAAAATATTTGGAAATAAAATTTTTACGAAAAAAATAAAGAAGTTTTTAATCATATTTATATTTTTTTGAAAGTATAGAAATTCTGTTTATATTTTAAATNTATATAAAAATAATATTAAAGTTAATATACCTTAATAGTTTTATATAATTCTTCATATTCAAGTGCAAAAGTTTGAAATATATCAGGAATTTCTAATATATTTTGAATGCAACTCATTAATGGCATATGATATAAGAAATACTCAGTATTATCATGATCCAATACTTTAGTTTTCATATATAACAAATTAGATTTTATATTATTCATAAATAGATTTCCTTGTTTAATATTTTTTGGTAAGGAGATTTGGAATGATTTGAATGCTTATTAAAGAATGAGATAATCGCATTTCTAGCTATATTACTTAGTTTATATTTTGTAACCAAAACCATTAAATCAGCATAAGCTTCATTAGGAAATTCCTTATATTCTTGATTTTCATCGTCCGATGAATTATTTCGCATATCTTCGAAATAATCTGCGCTAACTGAAATATCATCAGATAATTTACGATAATCTTGTGAAGTATATTCAAATTTATTAAGAATATTAGTATTTGGATCGACTTCAAAATTTTTTAAATATGCATTATCCTCTAATTCAAAAGACATATTTGCTAAATTCTCAGACAAATTATTATCATTAGATAAATTTGCAATATTACTCTCTAAATTAATATTTTGCACAGAATTGTTAAAGTTAATATCTTTAAATAAAATTTTTTTAGAGGTTTTAGAGAAAAAGAAATATCCAATATCTAATTGGTTTTGATTAATATCATCTTGAAGCAATTCATTAAAAAGCGAAGACTTGTGAAAACTTTTAGCACTTTTGGCAAAAACTGGAACATCTTCGACAGTAGTAAGACACTTGGACATATGTTTACTCAATTTATTTTATGATGGAAAAGTACGACAGCAGAAAGAACATTTGAAGCTAGACATTTTACGAGATTAGGATTATATTTGATATTTAAAGAGAAATAGTGGAATTTATATTCTAAGATTATAATAATTTCAATTTGATTTAAAATTTTAAAAATATTTGGAAATAAAATTTTTACGAAAAAAATAAAGAAGTTTTTAATCATATTTATATTTTTTTGAAAGTATAGAAATTCTGTTTATATTTTAAATTAAACTAAAGTATTTAATTTATTATATTAGCATTTATTGAAAATTATGTTTCATAAAAATATTTCAAAATGATGCGAGATAATTCGAAATAATTAAAATTTATGTATAAGTTCAATAAATATTTAATTTAAAAATTATTCAATTCGTTACGATATACTTTAATTAATTTTGAATTATGCGAAAAAATTAAAAATTTATTAAATATATTATTATTTAAATTATTCAATTCGTTACAATAATCTTAAATACTTTGTAATTTCTCAAAAAAACTGCGAAATAATTAAAATTTATCAAATTTCATTTATTTAATTTTCATAGCATATCTGCAAATATATGTGCGATTCATATCGACTGATTCGTTAGTACCCAAAAAATTATAGGGTGTATTAAATAAATAGTCAGTCATTTGGCAACAACAGTTAGCCATTTAAACTCTGATTAACCAATAGAATTACATATATAGGCAGATTTATTTTCATTATCTGCTATTAAAAATTTGGTATTCATAGAACAAACGATATTAACACTTATTACCAGTATACTTAGAAATTTTATATTTATAATATTTCTGTATTTATATTTACCAAGACTTAGTTTCCGGATTTTATTCGGATTCTAAATTCTAATAAATAGACCATGTAAGAACACTGGACTATTTGCAGTATATGATGATGATTTTAAAAGTATATAAGAATAGGTTTTACTATTGTTTTCATGTTTATACTCAACAATAGTTTCAATAACCCCAAATAGAATTAAGTTCTACTAGTGACTTATGGTTAGGCATTCATTCAGTTGGTTTGCTTGAATCAGTTGTCCGTTGGCTTTCTTGAATCAATTATCGTCCAAGTAATTTATTTACACATTTTAAAGTACTTTTTATAAACATAACGTTTCGCTACTAAAAATAAAACTTTGATTTATTTAATTCTTTAACTGTATCTTTGTATAGATTAATCTAACTGTCAAATAAGTAAACATAGATAGGTTTAGATCAAATATGTGTAAATAGGTGCAAATAATATTGTTTTAATATGGACTAAGGTTGTTTGTCTTATAAAAAGGGTGATAACAAAATATTAAATAGAATTATTGTTTAAAATATATAATGAAATAAGGTTTCGCTAACAATAAATAATTTAATAAATTTTTTCGCGATATATCTGTTATTTTTTCGATTTGTTTAGATTTAATCCGAATTGTTCAAAAGTTATAAGTATACGAGAAGCTTTACAAGCACAATTAACATTACAAATAGGCAATATAAATTGCCACTAATGTAAAAAAGACAAATTTTAATTGATGCAGAACATATATTATTCTAGCTATATTAATTATTGCTAACATGACTATCGAGGCAATTTTACATTTATTAATTATTGTAAACTTTTTGCACACTTATAACTTTTGAAGATATATTATCCAATTTGGATTAGGCTCTAAAGAACCATTTTATCTCGTATTATTGAATTAAATATTACTTAAAATAGATTATTAATAATGAATTGGTTTTGTCACAACTGGACTAAAAAAATTTCTTTTTGTACAAGTTGTCAATTGTTTAACAAAACATAACTGTATAGTACTTTTTAGAAATTTGAAATAAAGATGTATTTTATTATAACGTATCTCATAATTCTAAAAATAGTTTAAACTATACAAAGCATAATAAAAAAAAGGTCTTACAATATCGATTAAAAGATGCAGTTTTTCATTTACTTTTTTGCAAATCTATGTTACTTTAAACCATCTTTTGTTCTAGCATTTTTCGCAAACAGAGCAATGATATAAAGGTTTTTCTACTAATAGCTAATTATAGTATATAATAATTCACTGTTTTTGATAGTATGTAATATGAAAATAAAATTATTAAATTGTTATATACATACAGACATTTTACAAAGCCAAATCTATTTAAATACGTTCTACAAACAAAATACAAGTAAATAAACTATTATATTAGAAAATATATATAGACTAAGCATACTTTTTACAATTAACAATTACCTTTACGTGTAGCGACTTAGGGAAGTTGGTAAGTTGTCACCCCCAAGTGGCAGGTTTTGAGTTCAAATTCCACTAGCGACGCTTTTGAAAAATAGACCTGTTTTCCGGTAACTGTTTCTTGTCGATTGGTTGGGTACATCATCTGTAGTCCTTGGTTACCATTTTGAATGGGAGCTTTAGGTTAAAGTTGTGTCTCAAAACATAGACAAATCCAAGGAACCAGAGAAACAGAAACCTATTTGGCAAGTTCTAAGTAAGGAGGTAGCTCTGATCTTTGACGGTACTACCAAAACTGGAATATTGGACCGAAACCGGAAAACCAGACGTTGTCCTTAAGGACAAGGTCTACCAACCTGTCTGCCGGAGTTGCACTAGAGAAAAAGGACCCATGTTGAAGAATTGGGAACCAGGGAGAGAAACACCATAATGGCACCTAATGCTAGGTAGATCAACTCTTCTGGGCCAACTGGATTGGAATTCTGAGATATATTAGTAAAGGACTGGTAGGAAAATGATGGTGGGTACCGGGTTGGAATGAACCTTACAAGGGCAGTAGTAGGTAATGGTAGCGGTTGCAGGATATCCCCCTGACTGCAAGCTGTTTGCCTTGGTGAATGCGTAAGTTACCGAAGTGTAAGTGAATATCTGTAGGGGACAGGTATCGCTCTACCAGGTTTACCACAGGGGCAAATGCCCTCCAATAGGTGTTTGGCTAAAGCCTCAGGGTACTTTTAACAGCAAATTACTCTGTGAAAGGGTATACTGGAAGGAACATTGAACATGGGTAGAAGCCAGAGAGTTTAAATAGGCAATCCCCTAGTTGGGTTGCAAATATGGCATCTAGTGTAGAACCTTAGGGCGGACTACTCAAATTAGACAACCAAAAGTTGTACATGTGGCTAGTTGTACTCTTGTTATACAAATGTAATATGTGGTGCAGTCATATTGACCGGGCCAATCCGCTTGTACCAATAAAGTGCTAGGGTACCTAAGTGGTCACCTTAATATTAAAAAAAAAAACAATTATCTTTACTTTTTTTTGATGGGTTCCAGAGACAGACGATTGGTTAGACACAATAATTCATATATTAAAAATTTTGTTTATTACGATTTTAAAATGTAATAGCCAATCAGGTGATTTGTTGATCAAAAAATAAACCCTAAAAAAATGATTTACATATATGTAAAAAAGGCCCAAAAAACAAAATCAGCCCATATGTATTAAATATTTATTAAGAAAATTAATGCGATTAATTAATTTTATATAGTATTAACAGAGAAGTCGTTGGCCATGTTATGGCATATGAAACAATAAAAGAAAAATATCAAGCTTAAACATAGCCCACTGATCGAATGAACTTAACTAGTACAATTTGGCATTCTGGAACAAATAATAAAACACTTTGTAATTTCTCGAAATAATTAAAAGTTATCAAATTTCATTTATCTAATTTTCACAGCATATTTGCGAATTTATGTGCATTTTTAAACATTTATTAAATTTTTTTTAAGTAAAATTAATGCGATTGATTAATTTTACTCTATATAGTATTACAGAGAAGTCGTTGGTCATGATATGGCATATGAAACGAGAGAAGAATACCAAGATTAAATGAATTGGGTATCACCGAGTCACCCGCAGGTGGGGTGATGCAGGTTGACTCGCCCCTTTTAAATACTTATTGATTACCTTATTGATCGAACAATTAAACCCTGTAATTTGTATTGTTGTTTTATCTTAGATCGTTAAGTGACTTAATGATCTGAGTTATTTTTTTTAAACTGTGATTGTGAACACAATTCAAGATCCGATTACTATTATTATCCAAAAATTACCTGACATCGTTAAGTGACTTAACGATTGATTCTAATTTTGCACAGCATACCTAACAGGTGACCTGTCAGGTGCCCTGTCAGATAACCTAGTGGAGCCTTTTTTTAACTAACCCGTTTCACCTGGGTGGCTGCATGAAGATTTTTTAGATAGGCAATTCACTAAGCACAGCCCACTGATCAAATAAACTTAACAAGCGCAATTTTGGCATTCTGAAAAGTTACAAATTTCATTTATTTAATTTTCATAGCATATCTGCGAAATTATGTACAATTATTATTAAATATTCGAAATTATTTGCATTAGACTAATATTAGACTACGTAGAAGTTCACTGAACACGCATGTGAAACCATGAAATAGTATAAAAGGTATTATTGTCTTGCCGATTTTGAAATACAATCAATTTTTAAAAAACAAAAATTCTTATTAAAATTTGCTATAAATAGTAAACAATGGATAGTTTACATCATCAACTTTCAATTCGTTGCAATATACTTTAATTAATTTCGAAACATTTCAAATTTATACAAAGTTATTAGAAATGGTTTAAATCAATTATTTTTTTAAATTATTAATTCATTACAATAATCTTAGTTTATTAAAGCTAAAAATTTGAATAAAATAATTGGATAATTGGTGGATGTAATTGTTCTAATATTTTTTTTATCTAAAGAACGTAGGAATAAGTAAGTTGTTTTATATAAATCTATATCTAAATTTTATATTGAAAGAGCACTACTAAATTGATCTTAATAATATAATCAAGTTTTCGCAAATATTTAAAAGTTTTTACAAGATTTCGCAAGATTTCACATGATTTCACAAAATTTCGCAGAATTTCACAAAATTTCGCAATTTTAGCCAAGGAAGTCAAACTAATCATGGTGGTCAAACTGATCAAAGTGATCAAACTGATCAAGGTGACAATAAGATCAACTGATGGAGAAGCCATAGTGAAAAAGAGCTATTTAAAATTTTATATTTATTTATTATTATACCTTATATATAATTTTGTTATTTCTCAAAAAAATGCAAAATAATTAAAATTTGTTTTGTAGCAAATATAAAATTAATATAATACAAAATCTAGTTCAAGTAACTTCTGTATAATGGATTAAAAGAAAATTTGTACAATTATTAACTATTTATTAAATTTTTTAAATTATTAAACATTTATTAAATTTTTTTTAAAAAATTATTAAACATTTATTAAAAAATTATTAAACATTTATTAAATTTTTTGTGTGATTTTTACTCTATATAGTGTTAGTAGCGAAGTCATTGGTCACGTAATAGCATGTGAAATCATAAGCCAAGATTAAACACAGCCCAATACATAAATCGACAACTTTCAATTCACTACAATATACTTTAATTAATTTCGAACCATTTCAAAATTATGTGAAATTATTAAAAATATATTAACAGCCATGTATGGAATAATGGCTTGGACTAATGTTTAAATTCAATTCATTACAATAATCTTTGTTTATTAAAGCTAAAAATTCAAATAAAATAATTGGCGGATACAGTATATTGGTTTCCATAATTATTCTAATATTTTTTTATTTAAAGAATGTAGGAATAAGTAAGTTGTTTTATATAAATTTACAACTAAATTTTATATTAAAAGAACACTACTAAATTATTCTTAATGCTTTTTGCAAATATTTAAAAGTTTTTACAATATTTTCGAAAGATTTCGCAGGATTTCACAAAATTTCACAATTTTAAAATTTTATATTTATATTATATATTATATTTTAAATTAAATATATTTTTAATCAATATATACAGGGACTAAATAATTTGTAATTTCTCAAAAAAATTCGAAATAATTAAAATTTGTAATAAGGGGCATGCCATTTATTACATAATATTTTTTACTTAGTAGCCATCTCTACCCATGTATAGTGTGATTATTTTATCTAATTCTGATTGATTATTATAGTATATAGACGTGATCACTATCTCTGACCTAGGGTTCCGCAATTTGATTTGATATTCAAATATTTGAATCAAATATTTAATCAAATTCAAATTCAAATTTGACTATATTTGATTTGATCAAATTCAAATATGGCCAAATTTGATTTGTTTTGA
Source organism: Gigaspora rosea (assembly GCA_003550325.1). Classification (NCBI taxonomy): domain Eukaryota; kingdom Fungi; phylum Glomeromycota; class Glomeromycetes; order Diversisporales; family Gigasporaceae; genus Gigaspora; species Gigaspora rosea. Next base: position 89,556 of record QKWP01000529.1, read on the forward strand.
CAAATATTTAATTTGATTTGAAAATTACTATTAAAATTTCAAATTCAAATCAAATTCAAATTCAAATATTTGAATCAAATCAAATTCAAATCAGGATCAATTTGATTTGATCAAATTCAAATTGATCCAATATTTGATTTGAATTTGAGGAACCCTACTCTGACCATGTATCCATAGTAAAAATTATGTAATAAATGGCATGCCCCTAATATTATATAGTATTTTTCATAGNTGGATGTAATTGTTCTAATATTTTTTTTATCTAAAGAACGTAGGAATAAGTAAGTTGTTTTATATAAATCTATATCTAAATTTTATATTGAAAGAGCACTACTAAATTGATCTTAATAATATAATCAAGTTTTCGCAAATATTTAAAAGTTTTTACAAGATTTCGCAAGATTTCACATGATTTCACAAAATTTCGCAGAATTTCACAAAATTTCGCAATTTTAGCCAAGGAAGTCAAACTAATCATGGTGGTCAAACTGATCAAAGTGATCAAACTGATCAAGGTGACAATAAGATCAACTGATGGAGAAGCCATAGTGAAAAAGAGCTATTTAAAATTTTATATTTATTTATTATTATACCTTATATATAATTTTGTTATTTCTCAAAAAAATGCAAAATAATTAAAATTTGTTTTGTAGCAAATATAAAATTAATATAATACAAAATCTAGTTCAAGTAACTTCTGTATAATGGATTAAAAGAAAATTTGTACAATTATTAACTATTTATTAAATTTTTTAAATTATTAAACATTTATTAAATTTTTTTTAAAAAATTATTAAACATTTATTAAAAAATTATTAAACATTTATTAAATTTTTTGTGTGATTTTTACTCTATATAGTGTTAGTAGCGAAGTCATTGGTCACGTAATAGCATGTGAAATCATAAGCCAAGATTAAACACAGCCCAATACATAAATCGACAACTTTCAATTCACTACAATATACTTTAATTAATTTCGAACCATTTCAAAATTATGTGAAATTATTAAAAATATATTAACAGCCATGTATGGAATAATGGCTTGGACTAATGTTTAAATTCAATTCATTACAATAATCTTTGTTTATTAAAGCTAAAAATTCAAATAAAATAATTGGCGGATACAGTATATTGGTTTCCATAATTATTCTAATATTTTTTTATTTAAAGAATGTAGGAATAAGTAAGTTGTTTTATATAAATTTACAACTAAATTTTATATTAAAAGAACACTACTAAATTATTCTTAATGCTTTTTGCAAATATTTAAAAGTTTTTACAATATTTTCGAAAGATTTCGCAGGATTTCACAAAATTTCACAATTTTAAAATTTTATATTTATATTATATATTATATTTTAAATTAAATATATTTTTAATCAATATATACAGGGACTAAATAATTTGTAATTTCTCAAAAAAATTCGAAATAATTAAAATTTGTAATAAGGGGCATGCCATTTATTACATAATATTTTTTACTTAGTAGCCATCTCTACCCATGTATAGTGTGATTATTTTATCTAATTCTGATTGATTATTATAGTATATAGACGTGATCACTATCTCTGACCTAGGGTTCCGCAATTTGATTTGATATTCAAATATTTGAATCAAATATTTAATCAAATTCAAATTCAAATTTGACTATATTTGATTTGATCAAATTCAAATATGGCCAAATTTGATTTGTTTTGACAAATATTTAATTTGATTTGAAAATTACTATTAAAATTTCAAATTCAAATCAAATTCAAATTCAAATATTTGAATCAAATCAAATTCAAATCAGGATCAATTTGATTTGATCAAATTCAAATTGATCCAATATTTGATTTGAATTTGAGGAACCCTACTCTGACCATGTATCCATAGTAAAAATTATGTAATAAATGGCATGCCCCTAATATTATATAGTATTTTTCATAGCAAATATATGCGCAATTATTAAATTTTTTTTAAAAATTATAAAAAATTATTAAACATTCATTAAATTTTTTTTAAAAATTATTAAACATTTATTAAATTTTTTTTAAAAATTATTAAACATTTATTAAATTTTTTTAAAAAATTATTAAACATTTATTAAATTTTTTTTAAAAATTATTAAACATTTATTAAATTTTTTTTAAAAATTATTAAACATTTATTAAATTTTTTTTAAAAAATTAGTATGATTTTTACTCTACATTGTGTTAGTAGTGAAGTCATTAGTTACGTAATAGCATGTGAAATCATAAGCCAAGTTTAAGCACAGCCTGCTAACTTATCACAAGTGATCATTATTGCATAATTAATTATAAATTTTTAATAAAGATTTAGAGTTAGGGTCAGGTAGGGTCTGGGTTAGAAGAATTTGTTTATGTGTAAAATTTAATGCTAAGAATTTTTACTTATTGCCCGAGGACTTGTTATCATAGTAAAATATTTTGCTATTAAAGATTTTTTGGATTTTTTCTTTGCTTTTTTATTGTTTTGATTACATGAGATTCTGCAATCCGATTGGCTAAAAATATGAGTGGTGATGATCATCTGTAGTAATATTAAATTTTACTATAAAAGTAAATAGTGGATCATCAATCAACATTGTTGTTTTATAACTTTCAACAACTTCGCAACTTCGCAACATACCGCCAACCTTCGCAACACTATTTAAGCCTTTTTTTATTATTTATTTTATTACAAAATTTGCACTTTTTTAACATTTAGCTACTTTGTTTTACTTATTTTTAAATTTTATAAATACAACCAACTTTATATTAGTTTTTTTGTTTGACTAATTTTTTTTAAGTTTTTTTTTTTATTTTTCAAATTATAACTTATTAGTTAAATAATTCTATATACCGTAATATACTGATAACTTTTAATTATAGATTTCTTAATTAATATATATGTAGTTGCTGATACTGTAAATAGCAAACTGGCAATTTGCTAGCATATATATTAATTGAATTCAAAATTCATATATAATTGTAGACAGTATAAATATAAGTAATAAAACCTTTGGCAAGCTCTAGCCATTCGAATATGATAGATAACTATCTTGCTAAGTCTGCTAGCTTATATTTTTTATATAAGTCTTTATCTTCCGGCTCACTATGAGATCATTGATTTTAAATTCTTTATTTTTATTTTATATTTTATATTTTATTTTTAATTATTTCTTAGCAATAATTATTGATAAACTTTTAAACATATACACATTTTGAAAGGATGTTTGGGCAAAAACTCTTCGGTTCCAAGAACAAGACCACCAAAGGAAAAGCTACAACTAGACAAGATCCAATCGCAGAAATGGAGCAAGAAATTGTAGAAGCCAGAAGTTCAACTGTGAAAGCCTGAACCTGCACAAACTTTCGAAGGTTGTTAATTTAATTTAAAATTATATTTTTTAATTATTTTTTTATTTTTTAAATATTTTCATTGATTATAATTTAATTTTAAANTTTTTATTTTTTAAATATTTTCATTGATTATAATTTAATTTTAAATAAAGTATTACAAACAACGATTTCTAAGCTTTTAGAGAACCAGAATGAACTTCTTCACTATATGAAAAGTATATGAAGCAAATTATTTCGAAAGTCAATCGGCTTGAAGACTAAATGAAAAAACTCGAAGACAATTTGGTTGAGAATTACAATGCAACGAATGAAAAGGCTTTCCTTGAAGTAATTTTTTTAAGAATTTAACTACGTATAACCTGCGGTGATCATCACCGGTATGTAATTAACTAATAACGATAAAACAAAAAAAAAGTTAATTTCATTTACTTTAGGGTTAGGATGGGGCTTGGGATTTTAGCAGGGTGTCTAATATATGCAAAATTTAGCAAGTAATTTTTTTTGTTAGAATGTCAAAGGTAGTTTCATAGACGAATTCTTGAGATATTAGCATTTTTTTAAAAAAACTTTATTTTTGTTATACAAACTGATTTGCACGTTACACCTGATCCTGCAAATTTATTGGTTAATTACATACCGGTGATGATCACTGCCGGTTATAGTTAGTAAAATTCTTTTTTTAATATTTATTTTAATTTTTTATATTTTATTTTAATTTTTTATATTTTATTCTAATAATTTTTTTATAATTAGCAAAGTATTAAAGAAATCGCCAATGAGTTGTTAGACAACTCAGTCTATCCTACAGATGCAGAATTCAAGAGAGGAGCGGAGGACTATTTTAGAGACCATAATTGTGAATTCATGCAAAGATTATCAGAAAAAGATTGGAAAGCCTATTATACGAAGAAACTTCATGGACCTGTAAAAATTTATTTATTTTTTTTTTTAAAAATTCGAATTTATTCAAAATATTTAAACATTTTTCGAATAAATTCGAAAAATGTTTAAATATTTTTGAATAAATTTGAAAAATGTTTGCAATTTTCGCATATATTTGAAAATATTAAATACGTTATTATTTTCTAATTTTAAAAAATTTTTAGCTTTTGAAAAAAGTTAGGTTGTTGTGAAGCACTTTAACCACTAAAATTAAAGACTCTATGTTTTCTATTTTGGCAATCTTTTAGACCCTATTAACACCAAGGCGAAACCCGAAGAAGTTTTAAATTGGAAGAGATCGGAAAAGACGAAGAATTGTTTTAAGCTTTTTTTTGCAAGAGTTGCAAATAGTTCTGATAAAAATGATACTTACGTTGTTCTAGTGCTCCTAGGTCCGGTCTGGGTCTGGTCTGGCCTGGGTCCGGTCCAGGATTAGACCAGACTCAGACTCTAAATTTTACTAATTTTAGATTTCAGACCAGACTCAGACTCAACTATGAGTTCGGTCCGGATTTGGTCTGAAGTCTGGAGACTGGTTTGAGTCTAAAATAAAATTATATGTATTTTTTGGCGCTAAACAAGTTTACTTAGTGCATTTTGTAAGAATTAATTAGTAAAATTTTATGAATCATAAGATTTTATAGAATTTTATTAATAAAATTTTATAAAATCTTATAATTCACAAATATTTATTAATTAATTCTAACAAAATGCACTAAGTAAACTTGTTCAGCACCTAAACATACATTAAATCGGCAGGGTTGTTTTTATTTTACTTGAAATTTGGAGAAAAGATGCATAATTTTGGATTTTTGATCAAAAAAGTCAAATTTAAGCATCTTTTCTCCAAATTTCAAGTAAAATAAAAACAACCCTGCCGATTTAATGTATTTTTAGGTGCTGAACAAGTTTACTTAGTGCATTTTGTTAGAATTAATTAATAAAAATTTGTGAATTTTAAGATTTTATAGAATTTTACTAATAAAATTCTATAAAATCTTATGATTCACAAAATTTTACTAATTAATTCTAACATAATGCACTAAGTAAACTTGTTCAGCACCTAAAAATACATTAAATCGGCAGGGTTGTTTTTATTTTACTTGAAATTTGGAGAAAAGATGCATAATTTTGGATTTTTGATCAAAAAAGTCAAATTTAAGCATCTTTTCTCCAAATTTCAAGTAAAATAAAAACAACTCTGCCGATTTAATGTATTTTTAGGTGCTGAACAAGTTTACTTAATCCTTTAAGTTAGAATTAATTAGTAAAATTTTGTGAATCATAAGATTTTATAGAATTTTATTAATAAAATTCTATAAAATCTTATGATTCACAAAATTTTACTAATTATTTCTAACTTAATGCACTAAGTAAACTTGTTTAGCACCTAAAAATACATTAAATTGATAGGATTGTTTTTATTTTACTTGAAATTTGGAGATAAGATGTTAAAATTTGTCTTTTTTGATCAAAAATCCAAAATTGTGCATCAAATCTCTAAATTACAAGTAAAATAAAAACAAAACAGCCATTTTGATGCATGTTTAGGTGCTGAATAAGTTTACTTAGTGCATTTTGTTAGAATTAATTAATAAATAATGTGAATTATAAATAAGATTTTATAAAATTTTATTAATAAAATTTTATAAAATCTTATGAGTCATAAAATTTTACTAATTTATTCTAACAAAATGCGCTAAGTAAACTTGTTTAGTGCCAAAAAATATGTATAAATATACTCAGACTCAGACCAGTCTGCAGACTTTGGACCAGACCCAGACCAGACTCAGACTTGACTAAAGTCTAGTTCGAGTCCGGTTTGTAGGAGCACTACATTGTTCGAATTTTAAATAGGATTTGGCCCTCCAGAAAAACAACTGACCACAAGATGGCATATGCAATGGCGGTATGCCAATCTATTCTTAGCCCAAACTACGAAAAGTTACCGATTTCTGAAGATATTGTTAAAGAAGATCTTGAAAAATATCAAGTTATTATTATTATTATTATTATTAGTATTATTATTTACTAAAAATTTGTTCAATTTTTCAAAATAAAGTGAATGTTGGAACGACATGAATCGTTTTTGACATTAATTTCAGAGGATATAGAAGAAAGAAACGAATCAAAAGAATTAGAAGAAAGAAACAAACCAGAAGAATTAGAAGAATTTGGAGAACAATTAGAAAAATTCAAACGAGTATATTTATACATAGATTATATAGAAATATTATCACATTTTTTTTATAATTATTTTAACATTTAAAAAATTTATAGGATATATTTAATTATCTTAATTGACAATTCACGATAGAAGGAGAATTTTAACCGGGGAGATTTTTATAATAAAACATAATAAAATATGTTAATACAGGAATCATGATTCCTATAGTTTATAAAATTTTTTGAATTTTAATTGCTTGTAACTTTTTATACACCTAACTAATTTTACCGATCTAGCTATCATTAGAATCACAAAAACTAGCTCTACAACTTTTATTAGAAGTTTACAAGATGTTAACTTAATAAAAAATTAACTTTACATAGTCAGGAATGCTGATTTTTGTATTTTATATGTAATTTATATTAAGTGTTATGTATTTTATTAATA
>QKWP01000529.1:105208-161742 GCA_003550325.1 Gigaspora rosea
AAAAAAAAAGAGAAAGACAAAATAAAAAAAACTGATATAAAAAAAAAAAACTGTTTTGAACGATCTTTACCCCCTCTTTCTTTTACCCCTCTCTTCCTTTACCCCTCTCCCTTTTACCCCTCTTCCTTTTACTTCTCTCTCCCTTTTACCCTCTCTTCCTTTTCCCTTCTCTCCTTTTTACCTGCCGGGTTACTATTATAGCCCAATTTTTCATTAGCACATTTCAAATATAACATTTATAAAAATTACCATATTACCATTCTTTCAAATATACTCATTTTATCCATCACCCGTTTTCAAATATAACCTTTTTCTCCAATACCTACTTTTCAAATATAACCTTTTTTAAAAAACAGCCCTCCATTAGCTATTTTTCAACTATGACCTCATATAGATTATTCGGGGTTCTACTGTATGTATAGTTGTATAGTGTGTATATGTGAAATACGTATAGTACAAATATGATATATAAACTATCAATATGCAAATTTTGCAAGGAATAAATTTGCTTAGAAACAAGAAGTTGAAGCAACGATGAAATATACATCAGAAATAAAAGTTAAGTTTAATTAAATTCTATTCAAACTAATTTTTGTTTTAAAAGTTAAATTACTATTTACAAAACGAATAGATTTCATATTCTGATAGGTAAAAGAAGATTTACTTTACAAATCTTATTAAATATATAATATAATAAATTGATGAGTTGCAAATATAAAAAAAACAACTTATAGTAGATTAGTTCGATAAAAAAGTAGCATATAAAACCTATTCAATAAACTATTTTATATAAACATATTTTTTTTTTGAAACTTTAACCTTACAAGAAAAAAAAGTAATGTTTCAAATTTGAATTCAAGATTAAGAGAGTTTTAAAAATGTTTCTGCCCCTATTAATTCTTCATCCAGTAATTAAAAATTTTAAAAATATCCTAGTTAGTCTTCATCTGGTTAAAAATCGTTCGACCAATATAGTTTTCTCCTAACTATAATAATTTTAAAATAACAATAAATAAAGTTTTTTATTAGCTATAAGAATTTAAAAATATTTGACTAAATTATTGTATAAGAATCTTAAAACTAACCTTTGCTCTACTGTAAAAACTACCAACAGACCAAATAGAGTCTTCATCCACTTTAAAAATTTTTAAAAACTATTATAGAAAAAAATAAATAAAATATATGACATGCTTTCAAGGAAGGGATTACGCAGACTCTAAGCCATTTAATGCAATTTCCTGTGTCATATTATTTATGTAAAAATTTCGAGGTAGATATATTCAAAGTTATTTCTCATCTTATAGCTCAGTGTATTAAACTGTAGAAAGCCCATGTAGTCTTCCTTTCCTTGCTACGGCAACAATTATAACTGATGATCATGCCCTCTAATAGTGGTTTATTAAGCAAGAAAGATAAAATAAATAAATATATGACATGCTTTCAAGGGAGGAATAATGCGAACCCTAAACCATTTAATGTGATTCCCTGCGTCATATTATTTTTTAGAGAATAAGAATTAAAATTAAATTAGTAAAAACTTACTGTTTGAAGTCAAATTCATGCATTTATATACATTTGAATTTAATATTTAACACGTTAATGTGTTACCTACTAAGCGCAGCATTTTACTTACTAAGCCCAACAACATGTTTATGCATTTTATTTCCAATTGGCTATTTCCTCTTCAGGAGTTTGTATTACCTGCACAAATAAGCAGATGCCTATAGCCTCTCTAGTACTACTTCAATATATCCTAATTACCGATATTCATAGAAATCTAAATTCGCTAAACCCAATAAAAATTAATAAAAGCCTCAACTAGTATTGGCAATTTGTATCGGGCAAGTAATTAAATTGGCCGTTGACCAATAATTGCCTGCTCGGCCAAAAAATAGCCAAGATTTTGTGGCCAAAGTTGATTGGCAATTGGTAGCAGCCAAATAAAAATATTGACCTAATGGCCGATTTGGCTGCGGCCAATTGGCCAAATCAGCCAATGATTAGACATATTTGGATACCCGAATTATAAAACTAATAAACGGATAAATTATTGAGGCATCCAGTTAACTTAAGATATAATATAGGATAATATAGGGTAAAATACAATTATAATAAAAATTTTAATTTGCGTATTATTTATATACTAGCATCACTCGATATAAAACTTGTCTACATCATAAATTTAATGTATTTTAAATAAGAACATGATTTTAATATTTCGTTTGTCATATGGGCTGATTTATAGAATTGCCAATAATTTTGATATACTAATCTATTTTTGAATAATTTTATTACGATACCAAAATGTTGGGCTCGATGAGACGGTTCTAATAAATCCAAAATCATCAAAATCCAATCACAGGATTCCAAGATAATTAAGATTTTGTATAATTTTATATTAACTTTTACTATGTAGACAATCAACGTATGGATTGGTTTTCATATATGAAAACCAATCCATATGTTGATTGTCTATATAGTAAAACCAATCCATACGTTGATTGTCTACATAGTAAAAGTTAATAGTAAAATTATATAAAACTTAATTATCTTGGGATCCTGTGATTGGATTTTGATGATTTTGGATTCATTAGAACCGTCTCATCGAGACCAACATTTTGGTAATAAAATTATTCAAAAATAGATTAGTATATCAAAAGTTATTGCCAATTCCATAAATCAGCCCATATGTTTATTATATTGATTTAATAGGTGATATAAATCAATTACATTTTAAACTTATACTGGTTTTAGTTTTTTTAAGTATAATATAATTTTTATATTATATATATGAATACAGTAAGTACTTACTTTATGTTTTTATTACGTACTTTACACAGTACAGAATACTATCATTTCTGAATTTATGTAAATTCTGAATTGACATGTATTCTTTCTAATTTTATCTTGTATACAGATTATGTAATAAATTACTGTTCTTTCTCGATTTTCATCTTGTATGCAAATCATGTAATAAATTACTGATAATAATTAATTATTGTTCCACATCATTTCTGAATTGGCATGTGTTCTTTCTCGATTTTCATCTTGTATGCAGATCATGTAATAAATTACTGATAATAATCACTTATTGTTCTATATCATTTCTGAATTTAATTCTGAATGAACATGTGTTCTTTCTCGATTTTCATTGATTGTGAAATATACAGCAATATAATAAATTACTGATAATAATTATTTATTAATAATTACATTGATTTTTTTTTAATATATATAAAGATTATTCTTTTATTTTCATTATTTTTTGTATTGGCGTAACAGAAGAACTTATCATGCCTAAACAAAATAGGAATAACTTGGGGATGCAAGTTTTTTATGTCGAAAAGATAAATTTATGTTTGTTTAAAAAAAATTTAGTAATTATCTTCTAGACATGACACCCGACCAGATTCCTGCTATTGCCGAAAAACAAATGTGGATGTGTTCTACGCAGAGAATGTATAAATTATTAATTACATTGTTAAATATATATGAATATTAGAACTATTCTTTTATTAAGAAAAGTTAGCATTTAATATTTAGATAAGCATATAGTGATTCATTTTTATTCGCTTTTATTTATTTATTTATTTATTTTTCTAATTTTTTTTACTTTATTATTAGTTACTTTATTTAATTTACGCATTAATACTGTATATATAAATCAACAATCATATAAATATCTTATTCGAATATAACTGTTATCCTTTTATTTGAATAGGATATAAAACCGGTTATTAAATTTTGTTAAAGGTTACAACCTTTAGGATAAAAATTTATCCGGGTATGAGCACTAACGTATGTATGTTGTAAAAGTGCAAACAAGGTTTATGAATGAGCAGGGAGTTCTACAGATTTGATTTGTTTTTGAGTATTTAATATAAAGTGTTTGTAGGGTAGGTTAGGAGGTGTTAGTTAGTTATGTTAAATACGTAGTCATGTGTAGAATATATGTAAAAATTATAAATGTAATATTTATTGAATATTATAAAGTATTATTAGTGATTTCGAATGATAATTTGGTGCATTATGTATTATGGAATAATTACAGTATATTTATTAGTTTTATAGAATTAGATTTAATTTGGTTGAGCCAGAAGTATAGTATTATGAAGTTGGTCGTAAAAAGTGTGATTTATGTGATACAAGAATTTAAGCAGTTGAAATGAGATGGTACGCATAACATAAACTTCTTCCTGTCTGATACATACGTATGGTGTCGAAATATATATATATGCAAATATTTGGTAATGTACAACGTATCACAGTACTTGATTATTCAATATAATGCTATTGCTTTTTAGTTGCATACAAGACTTTTTATTCTTATCGTTATAGCAGTTATAGCAGTAGTAGTTTGTATTAATACTATAGTACATACTATATATATGTACATATATAATGTACATTATATAAAGCAGTATTTGTGAACAAAAAGTATGAATAAAGTATTCGATATTTTTACTGCAACTTGATTTTAAACTATACTAAATAATAATATATATGATAAATAGAAACCGGTCAAAACAGCCGTAGATATCAAAAATGCAAATGAAAGAAAAATCAAGTAACCCAATGGCAGTTTTTGTTTGTTGTATGTAGATCAAGTTTTACATAAAGAAAATAAGGACAATTGCAGATAAATGTGAATGTAAAATTGAAAAATAATTGTATTGTAGTTCATTATGTTAAATCGAAGAGTGAGATAATTGTATAAATAGAGTTCTCAATGGGCCGGGTTGGGCCAGGTTCATCTAAACCCAAGCTCAGCCCGTAGAATTATAAACCCAGCCCAAGCCCGGCCCAATTTATTATGGGTTTGAAATATAAGCCCAAACCCGGCCCGAGCTTAGCCCAGCCCAACCCAACCCAAGCCTGGCCCAATCCAGGCCCGCCCAACCCAAGCCCAGCCCAACCCAAGCCCGGCCCAACAAGCCTGGCCCAATCCATAATTTGCAAATAGTATTACTTATTAATTAATCATCAACAATCAATTAATTGTCCAATAAAATTATTATTGATTAGTTGGCAACTTGCCAACTAATTAATTTTTGATTTGAAACACTAAGATAAATTATATTTTCCAAATAACTTAATTATTAAAATGTATATACTTGAATCTATTATGTTATATTATGCTAAAAATTATACACTTTACCAAATTAACTAGAATATTATTTGGTTAATTTTTATTAGGTATTTCAAGAATTATAAAAATAGCTAACTAAATTAAAAAAAATTATAGTTTAAAAAGAAATAAAATTTTAACATTTAATTTAAATACAATAGGCCTGTAACTAGTAAAAACTATATATTTTTAATGAGTATTGCCAGGTTTTATCAGGCCTCTTTATAAAACCCAGGCCCGGCCCATTATTTTACAAGCCCAACCCAGGCCCAGCCCAATTAATACGGGTCTTAAAATTTGGGCCCAAGCCCGGCCCAGGCCCGGCCCAACCCACAAATTACCGAGTTTGGCCCAGCCCGTTGCAAACTCTATGTATAAATATAATTGTCAAATTTTTAAATTACTATTCTGTGAAATTTATTTATTAACAGCTTTAAAAAAAATCATATTTCTTCTTGTAGACAATATATTTTTAAATTTGAAATGACTATATTATTTTTAATTTATTGTTTTTGTTGTATAAGTATGAATCGGTTTTATATATGTAAAGATTAGAAATCGTAAATTCAGAACTTACTATATATGTGAGTTGATTGAAGGCAAGCAAATTCGAAAAATGATCATTACTACTACAATATCGATATAAATAAGAAAGTATTCAGATGCTAAAGACAAGATACCTACCTATTATAATATAATCTTTAAGGATACGATTATATAATCATTGAGGCCTTTTAAAAATACAATATTAGTTGAATAATTGAAGCTTAAATAAGGTTAGTGATGAAAATTTTGAAACGGGATGTGTATGTATAACATGGATAATCATATAACACAGTAATATTTCATTATCATTATATTCTCAAAATTTTAGCTTATGGCAACAAGCGAAGCAAGCAATGAAAGTTTAAGAAAAAGGTATCAGCTTTTTTCAGAAAATACTGATAAACTTAGTTCCGAAATTGAAGACAGTTAAACAACCACAACAATAGCTATTACTGCAGTGACAGATACTAGTTCACAAATCTTAATAGTTACACATCTATCAAGTTCAAAAAATGTATCACGAAATAGGCAACAATCTCGTTCATTTTCTGAAGTATGGGATTACTTCAACAAAGGAACTGAAAGAAGTAATGGACACTATGAAACTACTTGTAGTTAGGGGCTTCCAGAAATTATGTAATATTTTGTTACTAATGAAATTCAAAATTTTACCTCACCCACCCACACCTGATACTCTATTAGCCAATCAAATTTATATTTTTTAAAATTTATTTATATGTTTTAATTTATAAAATTGATAATAACTATTGCTCTACTAGACCAATTTAGATGATTTAACTACCAAAATATTTGTCTTGCTTAGACAATTCTAACAAGCCCAAAATCAGTAAAATCTAATTACAGGGTCTCAAGATAATTCAACTTTTTTATAATTTTAATAATGATTTTTTAGAATCACTAAGTAAATTTCTTTAATATTGAATAACTTTTGATCCACTGGCCTGTTTTGGGTGATTTAACTGCCAAAATGTTTGTCGATTCTAACAAGCCCAAAAGTGCTAAATTTCAATCACTAGAGCCCAAGATTAATATCATTTAATCAAATTTAATTAAATGATTATCTAACAATACAAATCTTTATTGATCTTGGGATCTAGTAATTGGAATTTAGCAATTTTGGGCTTGTTAGAATCGTCACACTGTGATAAACATTTTGGTAGTTAAATCATTCAAAGGACCATTGGATCAAAAGTTATTCAATATTAAAAAAATTTACTTAGTAATTCTAAAAAATCACTATTAAATTTATACAAAAGTTGAACGATCTTGGAACCCTGTAATTAGATTTTAACGATTTTAGGCTTGTTAGAATCGTCTCAGCAAGATGAACATTTTGGTAGCTAAATTGGTCCAGTAGAACAATAGTTATTAATAATTTTATAATTTTATACTTTTTGGCCAGAATTATAAAAATTTGACCAGAATTATAATTATAACCTGATATTTTCAGGACCCTACCCACCCACTAAAAAATCACGTAATTTCTGGAAGCCCCTTATTGTATGAAAAAATGTGCATGGGGAAAACCTGCACAACTAGAAGCACATTTATCAAATGAATGCATTAGTTGCCCAGAAGATATATCCTATTATTGAAGAGAAAAAGTTGCAGAAAGGGATCCAAATTATATTCGAAAGTCTAAAAAGAACTGCACTTTACCAAATTCACTACCACAAACAACAATGACATCTCATTATGCATCTGATCGTCCACTGTCAAAAGCCATAACTAACTGGTTTAATCAAAAAATAATCAAAGCTTGGATAATGGCAGGAATCCCTTTTGACATCACCAACAATCCATTTATTCGAGATATGCTTACAGAGCTTAATCCTGCATATAGTCCACCATTAAGAACAACTTTATCAAACCGATTGTTTGATGAAGAATTAGCACAAGTAAATATAGCAATTGATGATGATTTAGAAAAAGCAGACCATTTGACCTTAGGTTAGCATTATTAAATATTATTTGTACTTTAGACAAAAGCTTACATTTTTTAAAAACAATTATATCTGAGTAAATTAAATAATTTTTAGTTACTAAGCTTTAAATTTATTAAATGTATTATAAAGCTCTAGACGGTTGGACCTCACCGTTAATGGATTTAATTTACAACTATATCATCACAACAGATACTCGAAAAGAATATCTGATTGGATTTAAAAATTATTCAAATCAATCTCATACTGGAAATTTTTTGGCAAATGAAATATCAGAAGTTATAAGGAATTGGTTCTACAAATTCGCAGCCGTTGTAACCGATGCAGCATCAAACTGTAATGTTGCACATAAAGAGATACAACAACTGTATCCACATATCTGGAGTGTTAGATATGCTGCCCACGCCATTAACCTTATTGCAGCTGATTTAGTTAAATTAGATAAAAAATTAATTAGTGATTGTGGCAAAATTAAACGTTTTTTTAAAAATTCACATGTAAGCCAATCACTACTTACCAAAGAGCTCATAGATTTGAAAACTAAAGGTGGCGGGCTAAAAACATGGGTAAAAACTTGATGGGATCTTTATATTTAACTACTGACTCAATGATTCATACACGTCCTATATTTGATTGGATAAATAATATTTTAATATAATATTATTATATTATAAATTATTTTGTTAAATAAACTTTCTTATTAGATCCTTTCTGATTACGGTAAATCAATTACTAATGAAGAAATTAGTAATTTGATATTTAGTTAAAGTTTTTTTTACCACATGTCGTTTTGTATGCTCAGTATAGCTACCTATTAAAGAAATAATTCATATATTAGAGGCTAATGAAGCAACATTAGCTAACTATTTTGTTTATCTGATTAAATTAGCTATAGCAATTAATAACTTATCAGATATAAATAGCTTTAAAATTTCAGCAATTCGTATTTTTAATCGGCATTATGAGGAATTTTTACATCCACTTTATATTTTAGCCTATTATATTCATCCAGAATATAGAGGTAAAAGTTTAATAATCTATAGATTAAAATGTACTATAGTATTTTTTTTTTTTTTTTTGTTTTCCTCCTGGGAATTCCCAGTGGTGGTGTTTGGCCTCTTTTATTAATATTTACTATTCATACAAGATTATACTATGTATCTAAATCTGTTGGTTACTTTTTTTGAGCACTTTTCTAAGCTAGCTTTAAGTATTCTAATGTCCGCTTTTATTCGAATTTCCGCTTTCCTTACCATTATATTTTTATCTGACAGATCCTTCCCCCATCTGCCAGCTGTATAATTGCACCAGAGTTCATATACAACATTCATACTTAGCCACATCTTGGCATACCATCCGTTTGGGTTCTCTGTGGGTGGTTCTTGGTATATTTCCTCGAGGGTGGTAGGTGGGGTCCTCTCTTCTTCGCTACTGAGGTGGCTGAGCCCTTTTCCCCATATTTCCTTACTTATTTCACACCCCGTAATGAAGTGTTCTCTTGTTTGTTGTTCCCCGGGGCACCAGAGGCAGTCACCTGAGATTCCTGGTCCTACATGTTTCAGCCTGTATCCCAGGGGTAGGGCTCTATGGAAGAGCCGCCAATATGTCATTTTCTTTTTGTTCTCGATCTTATTTATGTTTAGCCAGTTGTATTTCCTTTTATTTTCGTCTTCCGTTTCTGCTTCTGTTTTAAATGTTTTATCCCTTAAAATATTAACGATTACTTTGACCGATAACTTGGTGCCCTCCTTTCCTTGTACTTCAATTTCTTCTAATTTCCAAGGCCATTCTGATTGTGATTTTATCTTCCCTCCTATCTTCATCCAGGCGGATAGATACGGCTTCCATTCTCTTGGCCACGCCTTAGTGCTGATCTTGTTATTTAGAGCTTGGGTTATATTAATTCCCCGTCTTTCGCGTAAACAGTCTGAGATCCTTTTCCTTTCCACTGTGGCCCAGAAAGAATTGCCCGTTATCAGGCTTTTCCAGACCATGCATAATCTTGCTTTTAGCATGTTTCCAATTATCGGGGCTTTCAGGCCATGGTTTTCGGGCCCCTTTTGGAATGTAGTCCATCGTGGGAGCATTTTACTTTTTCCTTTAATCCACCTGGCCAGGAGCTCATTGATTGTTGCTATTTGTTTTCCAGTAGGAGGAGCCAGATATGCCCCATACCAGATTTTGGAGAGAACGAGGGCATTTGCCATAAGTATTTTGCCAACGAATGTTAGATTTCTTCCTGACAGACGTTCTAGATTCTTTTCCATCTGCTTAATTATTTTCGTCCACATATCCCTTTTAGGAAGGCCATTTGCCTGGACTTCGTATCCCAGTATGCGTACTGTGTTACCTTCCCCAATCTTCGTAAATTGCTCTTGGTCCTTTAACTTTGTCCCATCTGCTATAATTGTCAACGGGATCAATTTCGTTTTATTCTTATTAATACTGGCATTCGAGGCCTCTTCATATTGTTTGAAAGTCTTGAGGGTCGCTTCCCAATCCTCAGTGGATCCCACACCCACTGATAAGTCATCTGCATATGCGGATAGTCTGAAGAATGATTGTTCTATTTGAATACCTTTGAGTCTATTTTCTAAGGTACATAAGAGAGGTTCGAATGCGAGGACATATAGTAGCGGTGAAAGGGGGTCGCCCTGTCTTACTCCCCTTTCTACCATGAAGGGTGACGATAACCCCTCTCTTCCTATAATATGTGCTTCCTGATTTTGGAACAAATTGTCAACTACCTCTATAAAACTCAGGTCAAAATTCATTCTGGTCATTGTCATTTTTAAAAACTCATGGTTAATACGATCAAAGGCCTTTCTTTGATCCACTAATAACATCCAGTTTTGTTTAGATGGGTCTGGCTGATTCCGCATCGTGGTAATTATGTCTAATGCTGCGTCCGTAATTACCCTCTCCTTTATAAAGCCTGATTGATGAGGTGGGATAATTATTTTACATATCTCGTTTAATCTGTCCGCCATTATTTTCATAAAGATCTTAGTGTCTGAATTCACCAAAGAAATCGGCCGCCAGTTCTCCAAGCATTCTCTGTTCTCCGATTTCTTTGGTATGAGCATTATCATATTTTTATGCCAGGAGATCGGCATGTTGCCTGTTGTGAGAACTTGATTAAATACTTTTCCAAGAATAGGGATTACTATTTCTGCAAACTCCTTATAGAATTCGTACGTAAGGCCATCAGTGCCTGGGGATTTGCCATTTGGGAGAGATTTGATTATCCGTTCTATTTCTTCCTTTGTTATGCTTTTTGTAAGGTTCATGTTCATTTCTGCGTTGACTTGGGGTAGCTCCCTCATCAGGATCTCTGCCATCTGAGGATCCCATCCCTCTTTTTTATAAATTTTTTGGTATTCCTCCTTTATATAGTCTAATGTATTCTCATATTTGTCTTTATATTCCTCGGGAATTTTGATCAGTTCCTCACAACTACTTTCTTTTCTGGCCTTATATCGTGAAAAGAAGAATTTAGTTGATTTTTCTCCTTTTTCGATCCATTTTTCTTTTGAGCGCAGGTGCCATTTTTCTGCTAGTGCTGCAGTTTCATCGTGTAATGTGTTCATCATCTCGACAAGTTCTTGGTCTTTCTTTGGGCTTAGTCCTCGCCTTGCCTTTTCTATCTTTAACTTTGAGATTTTATTATTTAATTTTGTTATATTGCATTCATGTCTTTTAGGTTTCCTAAATGCTCTTATTATCGATTGCACTCTCAATTTGCACCCGTCCCAGTTTTCTGGAGCATCCTCTGATCCTAGCTCCGCTTGCAATTCTTTGGTCAGAAGATCGTTACTGAAACTTCCTTTGTCAACTTTCCAAATGGGGGTACCAAAGGTTTTAGTTTTTGAGTTGAGTGTGCATGTTACCAACAGATGATCTGAGTTTCCGAATTTTGTTGTCACCTCTGATACTAAGTGACAGTGAACCATATCTACAAAGATGTAATCTATGCAAGTACCCATTGTCCTATCATCCCTGGTGTTCTGGAAGTATGTTAGGAATGGTCTTGTTCCTGAGCATTCAGCAGCATTGAAAAATTCTAGGACTTTCCCTTCCAGTATATCTTTAGAGGGGTCTCTTTGTGGAGTTGCTTGGCTGACTCTATTCATTGTTGGGTTTAGGTTAAGATTAAAGTCTCCTGCAATAATGTTAATATTGTCCGGTTTTTGTATGGGGTTCCAGTCATTGAGGAACTTTACTCTGTCTGGTTGTTGCGGAGGAGCGTATACGTTGGTAGCAGTGAAGAGGTGGCCTTTAAATATAAATTCTGTGTTTATGACTCTGTTGTCCAATTCTATCTTAGTCGATTTGAATTCTATCTCTTTGTTACCCGCTAATATGGCGGTTTTACTTGTCCATATGGAATCATAGATCCATTGGGCTTTGAGAAAGTCTCTAGTGCTTTTATCTGTAGTATTTGTTTCTTGTAGAAATATTATATCCATTTGATATGATTTTAGCAGCGTGAGAGTTGTACGTTGTTTATCCTTATTATTTAATCCTTTTACGTTCAGGGTTGCTATCTTAAGTTTAAAGTTCTGTGTCATGATCCGTAAAAGGTAGGGTCCCTTGACTAATGACGGGAAGGGTTACCGCCTCTCCCCTTTTTGCTATAGGGGGATTTTCTATTTTCCAATTCCCGTGACATTGTGTTGTCAATTAGTTTACTTTTCCTTGACGCTGCTGATCGCTTATTTACCACAGTGATGAAATCATCTGTTAACGGCTGTTCAGGATCGTTTGGATTAGTGGATTCCATAGTAGTTTCGGAGAGCTTAGGGTCCAGCCCCTCCTTGCTGTGAGCATTTGTGTTGCTTGAAGGGGGAAGCGTGTCCAGTTCGTCGCGCAGATTAACATTGCCTCGCATATATTCTGGTAAGCTTGGGGTCTCTGGGCTGTCTTGTTGTGTTTCCACATTTTCTCCCTTGTCTGGGGCCTCTGTCATGTGCTCTTTCTGGGTTACTGGACCCCTTGTTGTTGGTTCTGTTACCTCCATTCTCGTGACCAGGCCGGAGTCTGTATTTGTCTGGTTTTCCTTTTCGACAGGGCCCTCCCCTGGTTGATGTATTTGTGCGTCCACAATGCTCGTGCTAATTTCCATGTTATCCATTATAGTGTCTGGGGTGGGTGCATGATGGGGCACCTGTTCAGGTGCTTCATGTTTCTCATTGCCTTTTTTAGCAAAGAGGCCCGCTTTCTTTTGTTTATATTCCCTGTGGGCGTTCCTTAATTCTACCGATTCTTTGTATTGTTCACATTCTCGTTTAATGTGACCTTCTTTTTCACAAAAATAGCAAACTTTGACCGCTGATCTCCACTCTGTATAGACTTTGTTATCCCACACGTGTGTGAACCGTGGGAGTTTATTTTCAAGGTCTGGGTCCTCGGTTGTTTCGAAGGTAATGATCCATTGGTCGGATACATATGGTGTGCCTTCTATTAACATGGGTTTAATCGATACTATATTTCCGAAGCTTTCAAAGCTTTCCCGGAGCGCTTCTGTGATGTCGTTTTTGTTCCCAAGGGGTACGTTTTTACACCTAACCTGGAGGAACGTCTTTCTCGTATCGACAGGAATATAGCCGTAGTATGTCTTCCGTAAAATTTCTAGTCCCTTCGCGGCATAATGCCTTTGTTTGTCTTTGTCTATGAACGTGACTTCTAGGTGCGTTCTGGTTCCTTTTGTGAAGTGAGCTTTTGCGGCAGAAATATCATATTTGGTTGACTCGAATAAAGAGGCCATAATTTCATTAAAGGAACTTTGAATGTTGTGGATATCTATGATTAGGGCATTGTTATTTTTAGATTTGATGGCGTTTCTGGGAGAGAACGTCGAGAAGGTGGCCCTTCCTCGTTTGAGCTTGGGGAAAAGAGCCGCCGCCCAACTTCTATGCGAGTTGTTGTCTGTTACTTTATCCTGTAATAAGAGGGTATTTTGGTCTGTTTCTTCGACCGGGTCTTGCATTAATTCTTGTTCTAACTTCTGTTCCTCTTGCTTCTCCTCGTTTATCGTGGATTTCCAGTTGTCACCCTCTGTTGGAGGAAGCTGTGTTTCTTCTTGTTCCCTATTGAGGGATTCCTCGGAAGTGTTGTTCCATATGTTCGTAGTGTCTTTTAGAGCATTGAGCTCCAGTTCTACTTTGTCTCCCCAAGTAAGAGAGTTAAAATCGGTGTTATGTTCTGTAACCATACTATTAGTTAAAGCGTCGTAGCTGTTGTAAAACGCGTTTTCTTTGTCGTTCCCTGTATTGTTCATTTTTTTTTGTTTTTTATTTTGTTGTTCTGCCATGTTTTTTTCAAATATTTCTTCGTGTTCGTCTTCCTGTGTACGTGTCCTTTTTGTAAGGGCGTTAGCCCTTACTACCCCTTCTACTTTGTGAGTCTTGTCTAGTCTTCTGTAACGGATTATTGTTATTCTGTGTGTGTCTCTCCTCCACCTCACTTGAACTGGAGAGAGTGCGTGCAGATCTACTATAGTATTTACTCATTAATTTCTAGGAAAATATTTAAATGATAATGGATTTCATATAGCTGCACTTACTGCTATTGAGCTTTGGCAAAATCTTGGTCATATCTGAACAGAAGATGAAGAATTGGTTGCACAATTGCGACGTTTTGAGGCACGATGGCCATCTTTTAATCTTTCTTATGTTACTGGTATGGATACTCCAAAACTTTGGTGAAGTTCTTTCAAAAATCAAACTCGGCATTTAGCTGATTAGTGCACAAGATCTTTTCAATAAATCCTATATAGACAGCGTGCGAAAAAAATTTTTTGACATTAAAATAGATTTTGGAAAACTGACAAATAGGTTTGAGCTTAAATAAATTGGAAGGAATAGCCAAAATTAGACAATATTATATGACTAACATTCGACGTGAGCTAAGTTTTTTTGGAAAGGAGTTAACAAAGAAAGATCTTTGAGAAGTGCGTAATATTGCATCAGTTGCTAATATAATGGATTGTGAAGAAGAGAGCCAAATAATATTTGATGAGCTGAATTCATTAGATGATATAACATCTAATAATTCTACAACTCTGCTAATTGAGGATATTGTTGATTTGATGGCTGAAAATAATTCCAGACCAGAAGAGGTGGCTCAAGTTACTTTTGCTAATTTGAATTATGATCCTCGAGATATACTAAGGAGTTTTTAGAACGAGAAAATCGAGGGATCTAATAATGGCATAATATTAAACTATCTAAAATCTGTAGAGATAATAATACTAGTGAAACATTATAAACTAGGTGTGTTTCTATAAAGAATTAGAATTGAGAATATGCACTTAAAGCATTTTGTTGCTACAAAAATCTGCGAGGTTAAAAATGTTATTAAAACATAAATAGTTAGGTATTGCATATTATTGTTGTAGAATAAATATTCATATCAAAAATCCACATGGATAGGTTATTTCTTGAAATATATTATAAGGAATTGGAAGAATTAGAGTTGAAAGTAATAAATGTATAGCACATTATTAACTACTCAAAATTTGCTGATATAAATGATCATAATAGTAAGAATAGACATCAAATAGCTATCAAGATGAGGGACACTTTTGCAATATTACAAGTTGATTGTTATCCAAATAAAATTTTGGTAACAAGAGATTCAATACAAACAGATTGAAATTAATCTTTAACCTTTGTTGCTTTTAAATTTTAAAGTCTTGTTTACTTAAATTTATGTAGTAAAAATTACAGGATAATTTATGTAATGCATGGATGATTTTTGGTATATAATAAAATTCAATAAAATAGCAGAAGCATGCTTATGCTTTATTAGGTTAAAAGTTACTAATACATACGTAGTTTTGGAGTATTGTAACAACCTTTAGTAAATTTCTTGCAATAAAAGTATATTAATCACATGTTTATACAAAAAACCGATTTAGGTTTGTTGAATGTGCTGTTTTTTTGTTAGAGCTACTAAGCAGGACCCCGAAATATACATAGATAGGTCAGGTATGAGTTTGCTTATTTTTGAGGTTTTTTAAGCAGATCTTTTCTATTTATAGTAATTTTTTGCTTATTTTTAAAGTTTTTTCTGCAGATCTTATCTTTTTTAGTAACCATATAATTAACCTGACCTATCTATGTATATTTCGGGGTTCTTATTAAGCATTATATACAAAACCAGTTAGTTTATGTACTAATTTGTGAGTGATCAACATAAATCGTAAAGTTATCAATTAATAAAATCAGTGATAATAATAGTATAGAACTTTACATAACATGCTAGAATCTGCCACTGTTAATTTCAACAAACAAAATGCTCAATATTACTCTTGAAACGCTAGGCTTACTTACTTTAGACCTTCACTATGGTCCATACTCACGTTACTAGTAGATTTACTCAACTAAAAACAGCATTGTTAGTTTTCCAATTCGTCTAGATCAATGAACCAAAGTTTCTCTTAAGGGACGTAACTGTTCAAATGGGTATCAAAAACAGAATGTTACTGCCAGAATACTATTGTAAAAGTGAACAATTTGAAACTACTAAAAATAATTCAACAAATGCAATTTCAACAATTTATATACTAATATTCAATACAAAAACGCGCTACTCTGGCTATCAAATTATAGGCTGGACTGATGATGGTATTCTAAAAATTATAAACGAAGGAGTGCTTTTTTTTCCAAAAGTTTGTTTACTTGACAAATATGAAATATTTATATATAATATAGGCATTTCTTCACGAAAAGAATGAAAATATGCTGGAACAGGTTTTCAATCTTCGATCAATTTTACATTTCAAAGAAAACAAGCTATTTTTGTTTCACAAATTGAGGATGATAAGTGTGTATTAGAAATATATCAAAATTCAAAATTACTAAAACAGTTTGTTGGTATAACCCCAAATGAAGTTTGGAAGCTTTTTGGTCAATTGCAAAAATTCAGAGGAACACAACTTTTTGGATTAAAAGACCATAATATTCAAACACTTATTCGCCAAATACATATTCCAGCATGTCAAATAAAAAACTGGGCCGATATAGCAATAATGACACCAATATACAATTATTATATCAAGCACCATACCCTAGCAAATATTGAATAGCATCAATTTTTTATTACTTGGATGAAATCGGATATTACAATTATCGAATTGGAACCTGCTTTAAAGATTATATATTCTCGAAGCTATGAATTTCGAGATCATGAATATCGAGCATGGCAAACAATGCTTCGCTACTGTGAATGCACGAATGTTACCCCATGGTCACGTTAGGAATCAATGGCTATTATAAAAAAAAAACTATTTATTGTAAACATTGCTAATATGTAATCATTTTTTTTATTAGGTTCAATTTTGGACTAAATCTGACAATCCGAATGGTGATAGAGAATCATTAGCAAATTTGCATAAAATTGGATATCTTACAAGTACACTGAGTCATATATCCAATACCTCTAAAACATTTTGCCTGTGCTTTGTTTGTGCCCTTGCTGATAACGAAAAATATTTGGATAGCAAGCAATGCATCTTATCGATTATTGCTAATAATTTCTTTTATACAGAATTGCAAGATAAATTAGAAGTAGGATTTTTTTTACCATTAAAATTGCATTTATATACTTATTGAATTTCTATTGTATAATTACTGTAAAGGTGGGAAGTCATACAATATCTAATGCTCGAAAATATGCTCATCTAAACGGATACAGTGCTCTACCATTACAAAAGCTGTTATTCTATGAGAAAGGCTAACATCGGAAATGAAAAATCAAATTGAACAATTTTTGAATAACAAAGAAATAGTCAATATGAGTTTATATAAAACTGATGCAAAAACACAAAAGCCCGTTATGTATCTTCAAGATACCAAAGCGGCACTATAGGAGCAATTTTTAGAATGTATCCAAATGGAATGAAGCATACTTTATTTATGAATCAATTGCAAGGAGATAGATACTGATATTAAGAAGATTTAGGCGGCTTGTGCAATACTTGCAATAATTACAGATATCTTGTATTTGGAGATATAAAATTGTTATTTTTGTCACATATAAGGGGAGTGCGGAAAATCACGTAATTTTTTGAAGGGGTGGGGGTCCCAAATATCATGTCCTATATATATATATATAGTATAAATAGCCAATCATATTAAAGAAAATTAATTTTTAGTTAATCGCAGATAGTAGCTACATAGTAAAGTCTAAATTTTACTAAGCAAATCGAAAAAAATCGATTAAGTAAACCTATTCAGTAGATCAAAATACACTTACAACGAAATTTTCATAAGTATTAGAAAGTTTTTATTATTTAACTTTTAACTTTTACGTTCGTTGAATAAATTTTTTTAAAAAATTTTAATTTTTTCGTCGAACTAAAAATCAAAAATCAATTAATAAAAAATTCTCCAATACTTATGAAAATTTTGTGGTAAGTGTATTTTGATCTGCTGAGTAAGTTTACTTAATTGATTTTTTCGATTTGCTTAGTAAAATTTAGACTTTACTATGTAGCGACTTTTGTCGATTGTGGGGTAGATTATTTTCAGGTCAAAGACGTTTTTGAGTTTTTTAATTTTGATTGGTCAATAGTCCTATCATTAGGGGGGTCAGGACCTATATAAACCCTAATTACGTGATTTACTGCACTCCCCTAACAGATGAGAATATTCAGGTAAATATTATTTATTATAAGAATGTTATTATAAACCTATTTCATAGCAATGGCCAAGATTATTTTTACTACTTGAATTTCCACCTTTTGCTGATTTTAAGTACTGCTCAAATGCTTTCCTTTTATATTTGACGACACTATACCTTTTTCAAAACACTATCCAAGTTATTTTGTCTACAAAAACTGTTTCCATGGCAGCCTTAAAATACCATTTATATACTTTCTTCTCATTTTTGGCAATACCTATTCCGTATTTATAACACTATCCAATGTCATTCTTTATATCTGGATTTATATCCTTAGCAGACTTTAAATAATATTCTAACGGTTCTTTATTTTTAGTAACATCTATATTCAGAGACTTCCCTTCTTTATTTAATCCATTTTTAACACCTAAATGACTATTGGTTTTAATATATATTTTTGTATACCGTATATTCCTGAAAATAAGCTACCTTTTTTGGGGTACGTCTAAAGCCGTGTGTGGTCATATATTTTTGACTTTTTGATTAGGGTTAGGGTTAGTCTGGGGTCAAAGTTAAAGTGTTCTATATAGTAAAATTGCCTCCCTGCCATTTTTTGTTAATGCCCCAAGGTGGGTTTAGATGCTCGTTTCTTGTATGTTTGACGCTTTTCACCTTTTTTTCACTTTATTTTCTTCGTTGTACTGATCCATGTCGATCAAAACAAACAATTTTATTGGCTCTATGTCACATAACGCACACGGCTTTAGACAACCCCCTTTTTTGGGCCAAAATTACACGAAAAAACGTAGTATAGCTTATTTTTAGCATATAGCCGTTTTTGAAAAAATTAAAAAATGTACTAATAAAAAGTTGTCCAAATGACGTCATATTTTTACTGTAGGTGTATTTTGATGCGCTGAACAAGTTTACTTAATCGAACTTTTGAAGTTTGCTTAGTAGAAAAAATGTTTTATATGTAGCAACTGCTAACACATTTTTTGAGATTTTTGAAAAAAATCAGGGGGGTAGCTTATTTTCGGAGTAGCTTATTTTCGGGAATATACGGTAATAGAAACGTTTATTAGAAAAAATAGGAATTTTAAGAAGATACATACATCAAGAATTTTTTTAAAAATTGAATATTGCTGCTAATGGAATTGCATTTCACAACCCCTGTATTAGTCATTTTGTTCTTTTTGCCTTTGGTGCCTGTGACTTACCACATTCTGAAATATATGAACAATGTGAGGATATTTTACAATTTTTTGAACAACTTAAGGTAGCATTGAATAGAGAACATGATGAAATTTTGAATAAATACAAGCAAAAACTCATAGTTTGGATGAGCCATCATGCCCTAAAACCTATCTGAATATTCACGTCAGAACTAATCTTGATGAACTTGACTTCGAGGGTGCAGTAATAATCATCGACTACAAAATGAAGATTTTATCCCAATTGTCACGTGAATCTAAGAAAGATTTTTTTGGCAAAAGGTGATGGAGCCTTCATTCAATACCGTATATTCCCAAAAATAAGCTACTCCGAAAATAAGCTACCTCCCTGATTTTTTTCAAAAATCTCAAAAAACGCGTTGGCAGTTGCTACATATAGGGGACCCATAGCAAAAGGTGTCTTCGGGAAAATCACATGATTTTGAAAAAATCATTACTAAACTTAGTATATGATTATCAATTAAATAGTAGTATTAAAACGATTAAACTAAATTTATATATTTTTTATTAATATTATTGATAATTAAAAACTGATTTTACAAAGATAATGATTAGTAAAATAGTTATAATATAAAATCTTAAAATCTGATTGGTTGGTCCATAGCCACCTTTTGCTGTGAGCTCCCCCATATAAAACTTTTTTTCTTACTAAGTAAACTTCAAAAGTTCGATTATGTAAAGTTGTTCAGCGCATCAAAATACACCTATAGTAAAAATTTGGTCTTATTTGGATAACTTTTTATTAGTACATTTTTCAATTTTTCAAAAATGTCTATATGTTGAAAATAAGCTATCCTACGTTTTTTCATGTAATTTTTGGCCCAAAAAAGGGTACGTCTAAAGCGGAGCAGAATTACATGAGAAATTTTATTAGCTGGATGAAGTGATAATAATGATTGGTTAGAGATTGTTGATCTGTCGAAAAAGCGATCAAGTTTTTTTTCAAAACATTAACCCGAATGCTAACACAGGTTTTAATTAAGCCGTGGTGTTGTTTTGTTTGATTTTTCCCGCAGTCTTTACTTTAATTCTCTGCGGTCTTATTTTACTTTTATATTGGCTTTTCTGCGGTTTCTTTTTTTTTATATAATTTTTTTTCTTTAAAAAAACACTTGACGACGAACTTCTAACATACGCAATTACGTTTCAATCGTTACATTTTTCGCTGGTTTTTATTAAACCATAACTTTTATGCTAATTTTGAAGCCCTTTATTGATTCGCTTTCTTTTTTTTTCTATTTCATATTCAAAATTGTGAGCAACAATATGGACTTGCCTTGTATTGCTTCGTCAGAAGCTGTGTTAATAACAAATCTTACTCCGGATGAAAAAAGGGGCCTTCTTTTTGATGTAAATTCTCTTTTGGGGATTCTGTTAGAAGATTTTAATGAATCTTGGTGGCTGTTGGTAACCAATGTATGGACGCAATAGAATTCCTATAAAAATGTGAATGGTGATGTATTAAAAGTTTTCGCCTGCCGTTTTACAAAGCACTAGGAGTCAAGTACTCGCCAAAAAGAAAATATTCCAATAGAAAACCGCCGAATGACAAAAACACGGCCAGCGGGATTATGTGAAGCAAAAATAAAAGTTTCTTGGTTAGTTTCATCAAACCAAGTAAAGGCTGAACGTTATAAAAACTCTTCAGACCATACACATTCATTGGAAGAAGTCGAGAAATCAAACGTTCCAAAGCAATCAGAACTCTTGTAGAACAAGAGGCAGTTAAAAATTATTCGTCCCGGCGATAACTTCTGCTGTCAAAGAATATGCGACAATTAAGTTAGGTCTTGGTTCTAGTGCACGTGAACTAAAACGAAAGCAAGTGACCAACATTAAGCATAAAGTTCGTGGGCCCGTTGAATCTCATCTTGTTGGCGATTCTTGTTTTAAAATTGATTTTTCAAATTCCATATCATATTTAATATAGCAGGAGTATAAGGTTGAAGACTATTGTGTTCCTTAACGTAACACTAGAGGTATTGTTTTTGCACATCCTGCCCAGCTAAAAAAACTTCAAAATCATGGGTGGTTGACTCTTATTGACTCCACTCATAAGACTAACAAATATGATTGGCGTCTTTTCACTCTATATATTCGTGATACCTATGGCTGCTGGGATGTAGGTGCTTATTTTCTTGTTAGTGCCGAAGACAGTAACACCATTGAAGAGGCATTGGAAATAATCCGTAGCAAGTTTTGTCACTGGTCCCCCCGATATGTACTTTCTGATCAGAGTAGTGTCGAGGCAAAGGGTATTAAAAAAGTGTTCCCTGGGTTAAGTAATAGCGAACAAGAGTGTGATTTAATTCTTTGTGTCGTCCATGTAATGAGGACTTGGTTAATCAAAATCTATGAAAAAGAAGCTCAAGACATTATAGTTGCAGCGATGCATAAAAGGACAAGAATCGGTTGCGAGAAATTTGTTCAAGATGCTATCAATCGTAGCATAGTTCCTGCCGTTCGTAAATATATCGAAAGAAACTACAAAAAAAATACACAGCAGTGGGGTCTGTAGGCGTGCCAACATTCTCCCCCTGCTTCTGCAGCTGCTTCTACAACACCGTTAGAATCTTATCATAGTGAGCTGAAAAGAGCGACGTCTTCATTTCATGGATTAATAGATGTGTAAGTAAAAATTAACATTATTGCCAAGATCTAAAATTCAAATTGGCGAATTTAATCAAATTGCAATTTGATTAAATTTACCAATTTGAATTTTAGACGTTGGTAATAATTTTTACTTACAAGTTTTCTCGTACATTACTCGTATATATGTATCGCTTTTTAAAATTTCTCACCTTTCTACTATTTTTTTTAGGTGCAGCTCGACATATTGTCACCCTTGATAATAAAAGACGTTTTGATTCTGAAAGTGCTGCATTCAAGTTCCGTATTAAAAGAATATCAGTATATGGTATGGCAGATGATGTTCTTAAGAAAATACATAAATTTCCTTACCCTTTTCAACAGTTATTAGTGAAGGAGGCCTGTTCAGTTATGGAGAGGCTCGAAAAAGGGAAGTGTGCCCCGGGTTTAACTTCGCACGATTGCCACTGTCTATTTTGCAATCGTTACCTATTGCCTTGTAGATATATTTTCCACGAAGATACATATAGCACCACAAAATTATTAACCCCCGAAGCATGGAAAACATACCAGGAGATGTTCGAAAAGAGTGGCTTTGAAATTTACGAACGTTGCGAATTAGTGCTAGTAGAAACCGCAAAAACGGATCAACAAAAAAAAGTAAAAAATTTAAAGCTTACCGTAAATGAGCTAAATGAGAGGGTTCGAAACAAGTATTGGTGCACTGTAACAAGTGCTAATATTGAGAAAACAGAGACTTTTGTTTCAATGCTAGAAGCCTCCATCGATTTGCTTTTTCAGCAATTTGACCATTCAACTGTTAACAAAAGTAGCGAATAAAAGGATAAATTATATAGAACTTTTAATGGGTGGGTGGGCGGGCAAAGCAGTCCTATGGGCCAGGGCAGCGAACGAAGATAGGTTGGTAAATCAGTCTTGAGAGATAAAATGGACAAAGCAGTTTTATATAAATAAAAAAATAAAAATAAATGCTTACTTAAATTCCTGCAATTATAAATGTATCATTTGAGTCATGAATTTTTCAAATAAAATTTTCTCTATTCAATAAAAATTTTTTATCTTAATTCCACGAATTTTATAATTAAAATAAAAAAATTCTCATCGAATTCTATTAGGTGGCTATTGAAATAATTTCACTCAAATTTAAATTAGTCTCGGCATAGCTTCTATTAGTTAGACATTTAAAACTTCAAAGGAAAATATACCGATGTCTAATAAAATTTGATGAGTCTTTTTTTTTATTTTTTATTTGTTCTACGAATTCGTAGAATTAAAGTAAAAAAAGGTTTATTGAATTCTATTATGTGTTGCTGAGATATCTTCGTTTAAAATTAAATAGCTTCGGTGCAGCTTCTATTTAGTAGGACCCCGAAATATACAAAGATAGGTCAGGTTGATTATAAATTTACTAAAAAAGGAAAAATCTGCAAAAAAAACTTCAAAAATAAGCAAAAAATTACTATAAATAGAAAAGATCTGTATAAAAACTTTCAAAAATAAGCAAACTTATACCTAACCTATCTATATATATTTCGGGGTCCTTATTTAGTTAGACGTTTAAAACCTTTGAACGAAGATATCTTAGCAACCACCTAGTAGAATTCAATGAATTTTTTTTTATTTGATTCTACAAATTTGTAGAATTAAAATAAAAAAGATTTCATTGAATTCTATTAGGTGGTTCTCGTTCAGAATTTAAAACAGTATTGGCGCAGCTTCTATTTAGTTAGATGTTTAAAACTTTTGAACGAAGATATCTCGGCAACCACCTAGTAGAATTCAATGATTTTTTTTTATTTTAATACTATGAATCCATAGAATTAAAATAAAAAAAATCCATTGAGTTCTACTAGGCGTTTGCTGAGATATCTTCGTTCTATCTAGATTCAGATAATCATTTTTCTGGCCAATCACCGCCTTTTGATTTTGGCCAATCACCACGAGTATCACGTGATTCTGCTCCGCTTTAGACAACCCCAAAAAAGATAGCTTATTTTCGGGAATATATGGTACTTGTATATACAAAAGATCTTACTAATAATTGTTTGAACTTGCAGGTTTTCAATTATTGGAGTAATGATACTCGCCAGGATGCCTGGTTTATGGCATCGTCTTTGCATACAGTTTTTGAAACTATAGATCCAAAGCCTAAATGGGTTACAGTTTTATCAGACAATGGAATGTATTATCATTGTACAGAATTGATGCTGATTATTGAACAATAGCAAATTTGGTATAATATTACTCCTCATCGATAGATTTTTTTCAAAGCAGGTGAAGCAAAAACTGTTATTGATTCACATCATGCACAGGTATATAGTCTGTTAAATTTTTTTGTAACACAAATCTATAGTATATTTTTACTGTTTTGTAAATTAATAGATAAGCTAATATATTTTGGTTTGGTTCAGAGAGATTTGTTTTTTTTTTGATTTTAGACAATTTTCACAATCTAATATATCTGGATTTTATAATCAAATTTCTCACGCTATAAAACAATACATCAAACTTGGCTATAAACTTGAATCTGGAAATGATATAGAAGCCGCTATAAGTAATATTGCTTGCACAAGAGTTGCTAATATAATGCTAAATAGAGACTTTGATAAGAAATATTGCATAATAAGTAATTTTACATAATTTAAAAATAATTAGTAATTTATAAATTAAAGAAAAGTAAATTAGATACGATATCAGGAATATCAAATTTTTATGAATGGGCCTGGCCAGTAGATGATGAAGGTATTGGAAGTATTCATGCATGAGCTTTGCCAGGGATTGAAAATTGGAAATTATGGTCTTCTACTCAAATAGAAAAAATTGTAAAAAAAAGAAAACTTGAAAAACTGAATCCAATATGTACTTCGCATTCATATTCACGTAAAGCATGGGTGATTCCTATTGTTGATAGACAGGGCATAAATAATGTTTCAAATTATATTCTTATTTTGTGAAAGGTCTCTGAATATTGTTTATTAGAACTGTTATCTGTAGCATATAAAAACGAAAGTTTAGTAAGTAATTTATTATCGAATAAAAATATAGAATCAATATATTACTAACTTTTGAACGTAGCTACCTTTTTCAGTTAATCTAACTAATCATATAACTGATAATAATATATTGTTGAGGTAAAATCTAATAATCATGAGAAAAATTGATCCAACATAAAATAAAAAGGTTTATATATATATATAGTTCTTATATTTTTTTTAACAGATGGGCCTTGAAGGAAAATGAAAAAATTTATGAACATGAACATTCAAAAAAAATAACTTCAGAAATACAACAACACTTAGAGAGACTTTTCATATTGGCACAGCAAATCCATGACAGAAAATGATAGCTGAGCAAATGCACATTGAATTAGAAACACTTGCACAAAAAGCATTGTTTCTCTATCCAATATACCCAAGGTTTCTAGTATTCATAATTGGATTTCGGGCTTTTGCAACAATGGAAAGAAGCAATGGCACTTCGCTCATTAGAAGAAAATTTATCAGAGAACTTTTAGATACTTTTATATATTCAAAAATTTTAGAATTGACATGTTCTTAGTTCTTTGCTATTGTAAATAAAATACATTACATAATAGTTTTATTTTTTCATTCTAAATATTTATTGATATATTCGATACAATATTTGAATTGCTATGCCAGTTTACTAAATACATAGTATAGATCAAAGGCTGTAAAAAGCTAATAAATAAACAAGACTAATAGGTCTTAGAAACTGGGCATACCCGACTAATAATCAACCCACTAGGCTTATTCAGTTTATAATCCAAAAAACAATTCAGATTACATTGGTAGGCATTTTGTCGACATAAATCCTAGACAGGATTAGACATTCGAAACGTATAGTACAAACTGAAACTGCTTCTTTCTTGTAGAAAACTGCTAAAAAAAAGTTATTTATTGCAATAAGCTAAATTAGTTGAATAATTAAAGAAGTATAAGGAAACTTGTAACTTGAAATTGCTTAGTAGTTAGCCGTAAAATCTGCAGCTGCTACAATAAAAGCTTTTTATTTTTCATAATAAAATAAATTTTTTTTGCTTATTTACAATTCNTAGCCGTAAAATCTGCAGCTGCTACAATAAAAGCTTTTTATTTTTCATAATAAAATAAATTTTTTTTGCTTATTTACAATTCTGCCCTATTTATAGAATGTGTCATGTAGCTTTAAATATATGTATAATATTAAAAGTATGCCTGCTATTGAATTATATTTTCAGGTAACGTATTAAACACTGGTCGAAATCAAAAATATTACCCTAATATCATCTAAAAATCGCCTATAAAGATTGCAGGCCGATATGATGCAGATTGATAGAGGATCAAAATAGGCCGATAGGCTGCTAATTTAAGAAAATTTGTTGCATATTGGTTATAAGTTGGTAAAAAATACTCATATATCTGTATGAAGATTAGTGAAATTATAAAGAAGATACAAGGCAGATATTTAGATTGATATTTTGGTGATAAATTTACAATTAGATAAATCATAAGAAGATATTGTATTGGCTATTTTACAAATTTTTTTTTCATAATTTATACGATATTGTACTAATATATTGGTTATATTTTTTAATGATTATTTAGTCTTTAACATATCTTCTTTATTCTTTAGAATAATATTTGACCGATATTTGAATAGTATTTGGCTGATATTGAATAATATTTGGCCGATATTGAATAATATTTGGCTGATATTGAATAATATTTGGCCAATATTGAATAATATTTGGCCGATATTGAATAATATTTGGCCGATAATTAGCGATTTTTAATATGATTAGTTATATATTTATAAAATTCATAGTAATCGGTTCCTAAAATTAAAGTATATTTTACCGATATTATATATCATCAATTTATTATTAATAAAATATCGCCTTTGGTGATAGCAGACCGATAGGTTTTAGGTTTAAACCGAATTTTAGAGTCTATAGTCTATCGGTCTGCTATCACCGAAGGCGATAGTTGATGATATTTGTACAATAATTTTGCTATTTAACTGTTTACTGATTACATTTATATACACATTGGTCGATTGGCTGATATTTATATTATTTTACTGATTATATATTAAATTTTATTATATTCCGATAAAAACGCTATTTTAAAATTAAAAAACACAATAACAAATAAATTTAACAAATATCTAATTTATCGCCTTCTTTTCGATCTTTTTGCTTTCTTTTTATTATCTTTCTTTTTTTGCATCACTTTTTTCCTTTTTTTACTTTCAACCCAACCTTCACCTTCATTGTCCTCATAATCTTCCTGTTTTCGTTTTCCTTTTTCCACTTTTTCACTAGCTTCTGCACTAACCACACTTTCACCTTCACTTTCATTTTTATCCTCACCTCCATCCTCACCTCCATCATCACCTCCATCCTTAGCTTCAACTCCTTTATCTCTAATTGCAGAGTCTCGGGCGAATTGTAATGTTATTTTTGCTAGTGGTACCGGTGTTGATGTTGAGGAGACTGCTAACGTTAATGATGTTGGTGGTATTTCTGATATTAAGGCTTCTGCTGCTGTTATTGCTTCCGTTGATGATGATGGTTTATTTGTAGCTGTTGTTGTTTTTGATGTTTTAGGTGTTTTTTCTGATGTTATAGGTGTTTTTGATGATGTGAGTGTTTTCAGTTTTGATGATATGAGTGTTTCCGGGTTTGATAATGTGGGTGTTTCCGGTTTTGATGATGTGGGTGTTGGTGGTTTTGATGATGCGGGTGTTGCCGGTTTTGATGATGTGGGTGTTGGTGCTTTTGAGTGTATTACTGATCTGGATATTGCTGATTTTGGTGTTGGTGCTTTTGAGGACGTTGCTGATCTTCTAGGTTTTCTTCTTTTATATAATACAACTTTATTATCATCATCCACTCTTTCTCTTTTTACACCTGTTTCACTTGCTCGTTCTTCAGTTTCTGTCTTAGCCATATGACTTCTCTTTCGTTTCTTGTGCCTATCCCCACCTTTCCTTTTCTTTTTTTTCATGAATCTTCTTGCCCACTTAATAGTTCGGGATCAAAGTCAGGATCCGGGATATTATATAGTTCTCGGGCTTTGGCGGATAATGCCCAACTTGGACAATCTGGTGGTAGTACATCTTCCCTATCAATCATCTCACCATAATGGCGTGAAATCATTCTATTGTTCTTAGACTGCAGCTGTTTCACAACTGGATCGATCCTTTTATGAAATAGCTGTTTCAACTAAATAATACGTATTGTATTAGGACGATACATTATTAATTTAATTGTAACTTAGCATTACTATAATATATTTGACTTACATGAGGTCCGCGCCACCATTTTTCCACGCATATTAATTTTTTTATTTTTTGCCCATCCCTCCCGCCCCTTTCAGTCGCTTCCTCATCTGTCACCCATTCTTCCGCAGAATGATAAGCGTTTCCACCTTGACTTGTCGTAAACCGCTCCAAATCTTCCCGTGGGTACAGACCAATACCCTTATTTCCAGCACTCATCAAGAATGATAATGCCTTACGCCTCCTTCTTCTTTTCTAAATTATTTTATAAAAATGAATAAAAATGATAAATTAAAAAATTTATATGAAACAAAGAAAAAAAATTGTTATTACCTCGTTCACCTTACTGTTTTTCCCAATGCGTGCACGATTGTATGCTTTTAGGGCTGGATCCGAGTTTATTGCTGAAGTACGCCTCTGCGTCTTGTGATATGATTTCAATATAGTTTCGATAGCACCCGAATGTTGTTTGTATCCGGGCAAATTTTTTATTATTGATGGGATTAAATTGTTCCGGATATTCTTTGTTTGCGAAGACCAATTTTTGTTAGGATCCGGTTTTTGGGCCGATAGCTTTCCGCCTTCTATCAAGATTTTAATTTCGGCCTGCAAAAAAAATAATATAAAATAAAAATTAAAAATATAAAGTAAATCTATTCATAAAAGACATGAGAAGGCAATAATATATTTACCCGAAGATGGGACGATTGCTCTCTTGTTAGTGGTCTCGGAGGACGATTACTCTCAGAACTGCTACTACTGCTACTGCTGCTGCTGCTGCTGCTGCTACTGCTGCTGCTGCTGCTGGAACGACTACTGCTTTTGCTACTGATACTTCCTCTCCTTGATCTTCCTCTCTCATCATCACTACTAGTAGTGCCTGCACTACTAGAACTAGAGCTTTCTTGGGGTTCAGGTTCTATTTGCTTCCTCTTCCCCTTGCCTTGAACAGCGGCGATTGCTCCCGCAATCGCTGCAGCGATCACCTTTGCGTCTACTAAAAATATAAAGTTAATAATTAATTGATTATTAATAAATTACTATATCGGCTTATCGAAATCTTACATTTTTGCTTCTTATGTTTGCGTGCTCTTTTTTTCGCCATCTTGCTGCTTTCAGCCTTGGGAAGTTGCTTTTCTTTTTTTCCCATTGTACATTGAAATCGAAAAAATTAATGAGAAAAAATTTTAAGGTAAAAAAAAGGTGAAAGAGGATTGATTTAGTTGCGAAAAGTAATTTTAGGATGAGATATTGAATTGAAATCGACAACGAAATTTTCTAGGAAAGATACCATCCTTTTTATAAGTTCGATAGCTATATGGTAATTATCTTCTATTATCTGTATTATCTGTCTTATGTCTCCTGATAATTAAAATTTATTAATAAAGCTGCATATAATATTAATTTACCTTTCGCTGAAAATAAATTATATTAATATCATTATAATATCATAAATAAATTACTTCAATAGGAAGATATACGAACAAACTTAATAATTACTCGATCTGAAGTTCTTATGTACTTGAATAAAAATAAATTAAAATATAATGTTAATATTGTTATAATATTATTTAAAAAATTACTTCATTAGGAAGATATGCGAAAGAAATTATTAATAACCAAATTATCACATATTCTGCATTATTCCTTGGAATTCTTCTGTACTCAAATAGAAAATTGAACATTATATATATATTAAATTAATATCACTTAAATATCATTAAATAAATACCGATTACATTAAAATAATGTACTTTTTGCTTGGACAATGCACCAATCTGATTGTTACATGATTATCAGGGTTTGGTATTGTTCTTTGATTTTCTTTCGTACCTGTGCATTATATGCTTTCTAATGCACGTTCCTTTGATCTTCTTTCCGTATTTGGTTAAAATTTTAATGTTGTATGCATTATATACGTAGTATAATACTATAATATATTTAGGTAAAAGATAATTAGAAAGATATACGAATGAACTTAATAATTACTTGATTCAAAGTTCTTCCGAACTTGAATAAAAATAAATTAAAATAATATATTAATATCGCTATAATATCATTTAAAAATTACTTTATTAGGAAGATATACGAACGAACTTAATAAATACTCGATCTGAAGTTTTTCCGTACTCGAATAAAAATAAATTAAACCATTATATTAATATCGTTATAATAGGAAGATATGCGAAAGAAATTATCAATAACCAAATTATCACATATTCTGCATTATTCCTTGGAATTCTTCTGTACTCGAATAGAAAATTGAACATTATATATATATTAAATTAATATCACTTAAATATCATTAAATAAATAACGATTACATTAAAATAATGTACCTTTCGCTTGGACAATGCACTAATCTGATTGTCACATGATTATCAGAGTTCGGTATTGTTCTTGATTACTCGAGCATTATATGCATTCTAATGCATGATTATAAATGTTTGACATTGTTTTCCGTATTCGGATAAAGTTTTAATATTGCGTACATTATATACGTACGTAGTATAATTCTATAATATATTTAGGTAAAAGACAAACACATTAATTTTTGACTAGGAAGATACGCAAAGGAAAATAATTTTATCTTTTTCTAGGAAGATACACGAATAGTTTTAGTTAGACGAAATAATCGAAAATTGGTACTATTTTTTTAAAAAAAAATTTCATTTGAGAAAATATGTTCATTATAGCAATGATATAAGTGAAAAACTTGGTAT
The DNA here is from genome assembly GCA_003550325.1 of Gigaspora rosea. NCBI lineage: Eukaryota > Fungi > Glomeromycota > Glomeromycetes > Diversisporales > Gigasporaceae > Gigaspora > Gigaspora rosea. Next base: position 136,323 of record QKWP01000529.1, read on the forward strand.
ATATACGTTTTGTAGGATATCGGCTCTTGTGATTAAGTTTATTTTTCCTTGTTATGTTTATAACACGTTTATCTTTAACTTTCCGAAGAGTTTTGTTTCATTTGAAATGTTTATGCGATCTAAGTCGTAAGTATTCTAAGAATTCTACTTATATCTTCTACTGTTCGTATATAAATTTAGTGGTGCACCGTTGGTGCACTATTAAATTTTTTGGTGCATAGGTGCACCTAGTGGTGCACCATATTAAAAAATTTTTTACGATATGTAATTTACCAAATTTAATATATACATTTATACATTTTTTAATTTATTGCACTATATAGTTTATGTTTTACAATTATTCATTAAAAATTGGATGACTTGTACAAGAAGAAATTTTTTCAATTCAGTTGAACAAAACCAATTCATCGTCTTAATTATTTTCAAATTAATTTAATTTCAATTACTATACAAGATAAATTTCAAAAGTTATAAATGTGCGAGAAGTTTTACTAGCACAATTAGTGTCACGAATAGGTAATATAAATTGCTACAGTCATTCCAATCATCACATTTGCAATAATTAATGTAGCTAAAATAAGTGTAAAAAGTGATAATCAAGTTTGCAATAATTAATATAGCTTGAATAAATGACTTTCTGAGTCAATTAAAAATTTAAGCAATTCTTAATTTACATGCGTCATTTATTAAAGAATGAACTAGGTAAATTTTTAATACACTTAGATATCAAATTTATTGTATCTAATAAAATTTAAGTTTATTAAAAGAATATGATCAATAAAATTCAGAAAATTTAAAACTTGACGATCACCCATATTCAATTAATAAAATTAATACTGTAAATAAAAATATAATAATTATTTACATCATAATAACTAAATTATTTTTTTTATTTAAGACGTTTGAATCACAATTTGTATATTGCAAAACACTACTTTTATATATACTATACAATTTGTATTGCTTTGTACAACACCTACAAAGTTCGCTTCACACTCTATAGTCGTTCATTTCGGCTTTCATCTTCGTTTCGCTCCGTCTTCATAAACTCTCATACAATATATCTCTAATATTAGATCTAACCCTAACCCTAACCCTAAAACTAATCCAACTTGCAACACGAAGAAAACAGAGACGCAACAAAATCCGAAACTATAATCTGAAGAAACACAAAATGAAAACCGTGAAAGTTAATACTCAGAACCGAAACGCAACGATTTTAAATAAAAAAAAAGAGAAACACTGAAATAACGATGCCGCAACTAAAAAATACACCCAAATGGACGACACCTACGACGAAGCACCAGCTAACGACGCCAGCGACGAATCCGAAATCGTTACCTGAGAAAGCATTAGAACTAAAGACACCAACGACGAAGGCACCAACATTGGCGACACCAACGATGAAGAAAAGACACCAGAATTGGCAACATCAACCGCACCAGCATGAGCGACACCAACGACGAGAACCCACAAATGAAGAAAGAAAAGCAACTAGAAAACCTGGAAGAAATATAAAATGTAGCGTTAGTATTTAAAAAAAAAAAGAACAAAAAAAAATAAATGAAAAAAAAGTATTTATACTGATCTTTATATTCGATTGCAAATTTACTAAATTATTGCAATGTCATGTGAAAATCGGAGATTTTATAGATTAGGGGTTTCATAATTAACAAATAAGTGAAGTATTTTTGAAGTAGGATTTTTTAAATAGTATAAATCGGAAAAATAAAATAAGATTCTGATTTTATTTATGAAACCCTCTATGAAATTTTATAATTTCAAAATATAAACGTAACCAATCGAAAATAGTAACAGACAATTAAAAAAATCACCGGGTCACATCTTTTGCAATAGCGCTATAATAATTGAGAAATGTTGCAGAACTTATATATGTCGTACGTGAAATTGTAGTTTTAGATTTCAAATGTCGTCCAAGCAGTATGAAATTTAAAAGCAATTTAAGTTTAATAAAACCTGCTATCGCTATTACTTTTTATTAAAAGCAAATACATTTAAAATGTATTTGCTTTTAATAAAAAGTAATAGCGATATGATCGCCAAAAAAAAACAAAAAAAAAAGTAATAGCGATAGCAGGTTTTATTAAATATGCTCCGAATAGAGTTCCACCGGGTTTTTAAGCACAAACTAACCGGTTGGAGCAGGATAACATCCCTAGAATTAATAATTTAATAATATTCAATATAATTGGCTCGCCATCCTGCACCATACCTGTGTTTGGTGCGCCAGGTGCACCACCTGTATTTTGCACCATTGGCGTCGCCAAGTACCCTGCACCAGCAACCCTACTCTCTACACTACACTCAATTAGGGTAGCTAACGATGCAGTCCAGGAATGTTATATAAGTACATCTTAAAAAATTAATATTTTCTAAAATAGAATATATTATTTATATTATTCTTTTTCTTTTTAATAATAAATTTAGATCATATATGTACTATATATACACCAAATAAACTCGATTAAGCTAAGTAATTATTTGTTATAAAGAAAAAGAAAATAATTTGATGTTTTGTATCCAATAATAGTGCATCTGGCTTTGAATTTAATGCACTCACAACTTGAGCCTCTTTATGGTTCAGGTTAGCACATTAAATTCAAAGTCGGATACTTTTTAATTGCCATGTAAACATGTGCATTTCTTCTGTTATCAATACAAAGAACTTTAAAGGTATTAGCTTAAATTTTTACACTAAAGATAGGAATTTTTTAGTATTTTAGACATTCATTATAACGAAATTTCATGAGTTATGATGCCATATTCTTGTGAATCAATAACATGTTGAAGAAGAAAATATGCAATCAAGACAATAAGGGCTATGACAGATCTTACGTAATATCATAAGGGGGGAGGAGGTAAGCCAAAGTCTTACGTTATACATATATTATATACTAGGAAAACAGGAACTGTTAATGTCCAGAGCTAAAATTTTAAATTAATATTATTTTTTTTTTTATTTTTTTATTTTTTTAAACTTAGGCAGTCTCGCCGACAAGTGTTTATTAGGATTCTTAAGATATGACGTACTTATACAGCAGTAATGAGAATACAACTAGCCACACGTACATTTTTGGTGTCTAATTTAAGTGGTCTGGCCTAAGGTTTCACACTAGCTGCCATACCTGCAACCCAACTATGGGAATTGCCTAATTTAAATCTTTTGATTATCCACTAAGCTCATCAATCCCCTAATACTTAACCTTCAATATTACCCGGCATGACACCTTTTTTTGGGTGAATTCCCAGGTACAACCTGCTGCACTATGACAAACAAACCGGTTGACATAGAATTTACCAGAACGATACATGTCCCATACAATTAATCGTACGGTTTCTTTTAGCAACCGACACTACGGCTTTACCCATATACTCGCAGTCCGGATTTCCGTGAACCATCGATATCGCCTACTACAACCCTCGTAAGGTTCGTCATTTGGCCCGGCACCCACCTCTTCCGGTAGCACCATCGTAGCCGTCCGTCTACCTCCTTATTCGGGATTTGCCAAGGGGTTTCTGTTTTTCCGGTTTCCTGGATTTGTCGGTGTAATAATACACCAATTCGCTCGGAAGCTTCCATTCAAGATGGTGTAACCAAGATTATAGGTATTTTTACCCAACCGATCTTGAGCCACAGTCACTGTAACACAGACCTTTTTTCAAAACGTCGCCAGTGGGATTCAAACTTTTGACCTGTCGCTTGGGAGGTGACAACCTGGCAACTTCTCTAAGTCGCTACACTCTTAAATTAATATTATTAAATAAATATATAATTTATATACAATATAAAATAACCACTGTATAAAATTTTAATACGTAAGTAAAACCCCTAAATATACATAGATAGGTCAAATATGAGTTTGCTTATTTTTGAGGGTTTTTATACAGATCTTTTCTATTTATAGTAATTTTTTGCTTATTTTTGAAGTTTTTTCTGCAGATCTTTCCTTTTTTAGTAACCCTATAATTAACCTGACCTATCTATGTATATTTCGGGGTCCTACGTAAGTGTTTATCTTTTTCTTATATGCATATCAACGACCAATCATATTTGGCAATTAGCGGACAGACAGACGGACATCATCTGAGCTCTAGTTATGCACTAGATCACGTGACATAGATCACACGCGTGCACAAAATGTAAGTTCTCCACTATGCTCTGGACAATAATTATATATATAATATAATATATTACTAATATATTATAATTTTTAGCACTAATTAAACTTATTTAAAATATAATTATCTACTGAAATGATGTATTTTGGAGTGCTAAAAAGTTTATTTAGTAGCCAAAGGAATATTTCATTAGTAAAATTTTGCATGATGCCAAATTTTTATATTTTTATTAATTGATAATCCATCTGTCAAACTGGAGAATGGTGAAATGTGGTGTTCTTCTATCTAAAATTATTTTTTATACTAAGTTAATGATACATGTCCACTAATTAAAAGTTGTAGAGCTCATCGAGATGCATCTAACAGTGGTTAGATCATCCAATTTGGCGTAGTGAATGGCGAGATATTGTCGAAAAACGATTGGCTGACTATATAAAATCCCACGATACAGATTATATATAAAAATTACTATAGGCGAAATGTGGCGTGCTTCCATTTAAAACTTTTTTTACTAAGTTAACGATACATGTCCACTAATTGAAAGTTGTAGACCTCGTCAAGATGCATCTAACGGTGGTTATATTATCCAAATCGGCCTAGTAGATGGCGTGATATCATCGAAAAACGATTGGCTGACTATATAAAATCTCTATGTAAACAATGTTTATTTACATATAGTTGGCCAATTGTTTTTTGACGATATCTCGCTATCCACTGGGCCAATTTGGATGATATAACCACTGTTAGATGAGTTTTGACAAGCTCTACAACTTTCAATTAGTGGACATATATTATTAACTTAGTAAGAAAAAAGTTTTAAATAGAAGCACGCCATATTTCGCCTATAGTGATTTTTATATATAATCTGCATCATGGGATTTTATATAGTCAGCCAATCGTTTTTCAATGATATTTTGCCATCCACTAGGCTGAATTGGATGATCTAACCACCGTTAGATGCATCTTGACGAGCTCTACAACTTTCAATTAGTGGACATGTATCGTTAACTTAGTAAGAAAAAAGCTTTTATATAAAAGAACTTCACATTTCGCCACTCTCCAAAAATTTTTTTAAAATCAACCAATCAGAATCGTCTTACATGGGGGGAGGGGGGTACCCTCATAGTAAATGAATATTACGTAATATTTGTCATGCCACTAAAGATCGATTTAAATATAATGAAAAAAATAATGCATGAACAATAAATAATTATCTTTATAAATATAATAAAAAAGATCAATACAAATATCAATATTATATTATTAATAACTATTATTAGTCTTATTGATAAAATGCGCAATTTTTATTATCGTTATTAATAAATTATATAATATGTAATTATTATTAGTAGTTTATTACATTATTATGAATTAACCTAAGTTATGATCGGTAAAAATCGAGAAATAATATATGTGCCAATTCTGATCTTGTTTCATCATGGCTATCCCAAAAGCAACACGAATATCAAATCTGGTTATACTAACACAGCCCATTATCTTATGCCCAATAAAAAGCAAGATTTTCTAGTAATTAGATAATTAATGGATTTGGTTAAGCACTTCTTGACCTGTCGAAATAACAGTCTTTTATGCTAGCTTTTAAGACATTCAAGGGATGACAGCCAAAAAAGGAAAAAGCAAAAAAATAATATGATCGGTTATAAATTATGACTGATCTAACAATTTGACCAAACATTGACCAATCAAAGCATATGATCGATCATGATCGATCATGATTGATCAAAATTGGTTGATCGGTCAAACAATTTTGACCGATCAATCAATTTTGACCGATCAAAGCACATAATCGATTATTGATTGATTTGTTTTGTATATGTTCGATCAATGACCGATCACAGAAAATTTGACCGATTCCAACTTCTAATTGCATTACATAATTATTTGTTTATTAACATACAATCACGATCAATGATCATAATACATATGCAAGTTGCTATTAATACTAAAGCCTGATTATATGCTACAACTACTTTTACTTATTTTCAATTATAATTGATTATAATTTTGCTCCGTATAGCCATTAATAACTTGTTATATCTGGATCGATTATCATATGACTTAACTTGTTATAATAATTCTTGCAAAATGTGGGTAAATTGCTAAAAATAAAATATAACATGTGTAAAATCTTAGTAATTCGCCAAAATATTCAATTATGATCCTTTTTAAAATTAACTTCAATTTGATAAAATTTAAATTTGTACCTTAGATCAAATTTGAATCAATTTGTTAAAAAAAATATGACATATATTAGAGATGTCCGGGGTCCTATTTTAATAAATGTTCAAGCCCAGAATATATTTTAGAATTTGGCCTATAATTTTTTAATTTGTGATCAATAAATTCCTAACATTATTTAAACCAAATGTCCAAATTAAATTAGTAAATTTAAAAGAATTTACAGTTTTGAAATTTTTTAGTTTGCTTGATAACAAATTTAATGCAATAGCCTGTCTTTGAACCTATTTAATATAAATAAATTTAAAAAATATTATAAACATTATTAATAATTAGGGAAAATAAATTTGTCGCACCCGCAACATGGCGCACCCCCTGGTTCGGCCAATCAAATCGCACAATTTTATAGGCAAAAAAAATTTTTTTTAAAAATTAAAAATTTTACATAATAAAGTATAAAATTTATATAAAATATCATACATATAATGTAAAATTTTATTCTGAACAACTTTTTCTAAGTCATAAAGATAGATTGTCTTAGTGAAAAAAACGTTTTATAAGAAAAATCAAAAATTTCCAAAGTTAGCATATATAAAACTTTTTTTTTTACTAAAACTATCTACCTTTTTAACTTAGAAAAACTTGTTTAGCATAAAATTTTACATATAATTCTTAAATGTAAAGATAGATTTATATTAGTAAAAAAAAGTTTTATATGTGCTAACATTCGAAATTTTTGATTTTTCTTATAAACCATTTTTTTACTAAGAAAATCTATTTTTATGACTTAGAAAAAGTTGTTCAGAATAAAATTTTACATTATATGCTTTGATATCGCTTATTTATTTTTGCATTTTACTAGTAAAATTTTGAATTTTTAAAAAATAAAATTTTTTGTCTACAAAATCGTGCGATTTGATTGGCTAAATCAGGGGTGCGACATGTCGCAGGTGCGACAAATTTCTATTTCCTAATAATTAAACAATTATTACCATTTTCATTATTTGATTCTCTATATTTTGTTTATTACTTAAATAATATGGTGTTTTAACAAAATCTTTATAAAGACTTTCATAAGTTTTAGTAGAAAATCCATTCAAACAACTATATTTTTTAATTAAATCAGTAGTATGATATATCCATGAATGCAATTTTGGAAACTTTAATGGAAGCAGAATATGTTTTAAAAAGTTTAGTAAATTGTTGAGCCCAATTTATTATTAGATTTTAAATAAAATAAAACTATATTAATATTCAGTGATAAAATTATTTAATTTAAAATTTTCAAATAATTCCAAAATATTCACAAAGTTGCAAAATTATTTACATACAGTACCTCAAAATCTTTTAAGTCACTATTAGTGAATTCTTCATATTGACTTAAAAGATACATATTATTCCAATCTTCATAAAGCTTCAATAACTTATTTTGAGTAGATTCGCCAATATCCAGGTTGTCCAGAACAAATATCATAACTTTTATAAGGTTACAATACTCATTTGCAGTAATTCTAGCAAGTGATTGAATACCATTTTTAAAAATTTTAAGTTTTGGAAATTTTGAAATATTAGCTAATCTATTATCAATAGTTTCAGAATTGAAGCTCCATATTTTTCTTTTAATAGACTGCATATAAAATTAATTTGATGTATCAATAACTGTTGCTTTATAAATATTCATATCAAATTAATAAAAGTATAAATGTTAATAATGTTTATATATTGTGTAGTTATAATATTTAAAGTTCGAAATAGTTTAATATTATTCACATGGTTGCGAAACGAATAGCATTAATTAATCATCGTAAAAGTAAAATTTGCATTTGAATTTTAAATATATTTAAAATATTTCAATCTATTTTAAAATAATTCGCAATAATTCAAAATTATTTAAATCTAAAATAAGTATTTAAAGTAAAGTTTGTTTTGTACTCTTAAATATTTTTAGTATTTTGAATATTTTTAAATTATTTCAAAATTATTAGAATAAAATAAAATAAATAAAACAATAAACTTAATTAAAGTTCCAAAAGTAATTTGGTATGGATTCTATACATACTGATTTTCTTCACTATTATTAAGACAGTTTCGCATATTTTTATGATTTCTAAGCACCAATCATGTTTAGAATGTGTCGTATTTGCCAAATCTTTTCTATTTACTAAACAAAAATGACAAGAGTGATTTGAATTTGTTGATTTATAAGTCAGACAAAATGTTGCAGCTTCTGGCCAATCTGCAATTATAATTGAAACTTTTGAAAAAGCCCAAACAATTTTGTTATTAATTGACAAATTTATACCAGAATGCGAAAACTGCTGAATTGGATTTAAAATAACTTCTAAATATCTATAAAAAGTTTGTCTGATTATTGGTTTATTTTTAGTAGATGTTTTAATTATTAGCAAATAACCCAATAACTGCTTTGAATCCTGCTTATTTCTTTGCCATGTAGGTATATTTCCTAGTGACTATATATTGGGTGAAGCTGACTTTTACCCAATGTGTCACAATTTGTTGCATCTGAATATAAAATAATTGATAAAAATTTTGATTTTATCGGCAAAGAATTTTGAACAGTTTTCTACCACATTCCATTATTTTGCTCTTTATAAATAATCTCTTTACCATCCTTTAAAAAAAAATAAAATTAGATTAATAAAAACAAAATAAATATTGTATTTACAAATAATATTAAAAGTTATATATGCCTCTGTAGTTTTATATAATTTTTTATATTCAAATTCTAAATTTTGTGCTATATTAGGAATTTTTAATATATTTACAATACAGCTGATTAATGGTATATGGTATAAGAAATACTTAGTATTATCAAGATCTAATACTTTGGTTTTCTTATATAACAAGTTAGATTTAATATTATTCATAAACTCTTTTCCTTGTCTAATATTTTTTGGTAATGGTAATTTTGAATGTTTTGAATGCTTATTAAAAAATGAAATAATAGTATTTCCAGCTGCATTACTTAATTTATATTTAGTAACCAAAACCATTAAATCAGCATAAGCTTCATTAGGAAATTCTTCATATTTCTGATCAATTTCTTTATTTGAAGAAGAGCTTTGAATATGTTCGAAGTAGGTAGAATTATTTAAAATTTCATTAGAAAATTCCTGATCATCATCAATAGTGGTTTCAAAATCGTCAAGTAAATTAGAAGTTGGGTCAATTTCAAACATGTTCAAATTTATATTAGAATTATCTAATTCAAATGATATATTATCAAAACCACTAGCAAGTTCATCTGTATTAGATACATGCAAAGGACTAGCAAGAGTACTATCAAGATTACTATTAGAATTGAATTAAATATCTTTAACTGCTTTCGAAGATTTGTGAAACTTGATATCTTTAAACGATATCTTTTTGGTGAAAAATTCACTATCTGATTTATATTCATTAATATCAAAATTTTCATTTTGATTTTGTTTAATTGGTTTCGAATAATTGCGAACTTGAGCAGAATTATTTGCAAAGAGCTGTTCTCTTCACCAGCAGAAGAACACAAACATTCATATGTTTAGATAATCCATTACAATTTGCAAAAGTACGTGGGCAGAAAGTGCATTTGAAGTCAGACATTTTTAAGAAGATAAATTTTATAATTTAAAAAGTTTTAAAGTGTTTTAAGTATGTAAAAGTTAATTGAATCGAAAAATTTAATACAAAAAGCAAAGAAAACATTTTATTTTATTTATATCTAAAGACTAAATTTAATCTATCTAGTTTTTTTAATGAATATAATACATAAACTTTAAATTTATGCAATACATTTCAAATTAAATAGATTTATTCCAAAAAGGAATAAAACTATATAAATATTTAACTCTATTCGAAAATCTGTGAATTATTTCAAATTAATGCAAACTAGGTATTATTAGCAGAGGTCTTTTTCGATTTTTAATAGCTCCTACCTTGCTTTAATTCATTAGGAGTGTGTCAAGAGTAGCCCAGATTGGCATAAAGAGAGCATCTTTCTGCATTGCGAGTACAATGTAAATTTCTAATTATATTATATAATTGGAAATTTTACTTTGTATTTGCAATGCAGGAAGATGCTCTCATAATGCAAACCTGAGTTACACTTGGTATCCTAATGCACTTTCGACGCACTAAACAAGGTAGAGAGCTATTAAAAATTGAAAAAAGACCTCTGCTATAGTTATTTTATAATATATATTAAATTGTTACGTTAACATTTTTCTGTTTTAAAAATAGTGCGATAAATGTATCAAAATTATTTGAACATAGATACAAATATATGCGCAACTATTTAAAACGTTATATTTATTTTAGAAAATAAGATAATGTTAAAAAATAATTCTCATTTAGAATATGTTCAATAATACGCAAAAAAGTATATATAATAAAACTGCATTAAGTAATTTAGGCTGATGATCTTCAAAATTCTTAATTTTAGCCAGAAATTAAAATTTTTTGATTTTTTAGACACCAAAAATAGTGTTCCACATGATTCGGACCAGGCAAATATTTTTAAAGGTCCATACCTAGTCTGAACACCAACTCGGATCTAAAATTAGGGTCTGACCTGTATCACTTAGATCTGGGTCTAAGTCTGGATTTGTGAAATTTCAAAAAATTATAGATACAAAGTTGTTAAATGATGAAAGTTAAGTGCTCTCGCTAAAAAAAAAAAAAAAAAAGTAATAATCACCGGCATCACGTAATTGATTAAATCATTACATCTTACTTTGCAATCATGATTGCAATCACGATCTCACAATCATTAATCATAGAGGTCACAATATTAATAATAAACCTGATTTTATTAAAAATCTAATAATCGTTATATAATACATAATAATTTATCTAATAATCATTATATAATATATTAATTTATCTAATAATCGTTATATAATATATAATAATTTATCTAATAATAGTTATATAATACATAATAATTTATCTAATAATCATTATATAATACATAATAATTTATTTAATAATCGTTATTTAATACATAATAATTTATCTAATAATCGTTATATAATTTTAATGCCTTTTATCAAAAAGCCAAGACCACTTATAAAACCTTCAAATAAAAAAAACTAAAGAAATAACAACACGCCCAACAAAGACCCATTCATGTCAAAAAAAACCACCAACCAATAATGGCTCTGAAGAATGGCAATTCGAATACATTCATAATAGCGATGACAACCCAACGATGCGATATAGAACTGTTATAAAAAACAAACAATGATATGTATGAATAATACACCAACGAAAAACACCGAAATTAGAAACAGTTATCTGAAGAAAAATGAAAAGCACAAAAGTTAGTACAAAGATAAACAGAAAACACGCACAAAAAAAAAAACTAACTAAACTAATGAAGCTAGTGACAAAAAGGTGCATCAAAGCCAATGATGATAGATCGACTAAACTATACCAAGCCCAACGACGAAAAGGTCCCTGTACTAGAGATTGGACCTGTGAACCCCTTATCCGGATATCTGCACGGTTAACCGTATATCCGGATAACATAAGTGCTCCACGGATAGTAACCGTATCCGTCAATTTTAAACGGATAATCTAACGGGTATCCACAGATATCTGCGGGTATTCGTGATATCCGCAAGTATCTGTAGTATCTGTGGTATCCGCAAGTATCTGTGGTATCCACGCGTATCCGTGGTATCTGTGGCATCTGTGGGACCCGCAGATACCCGTAGTACTTGTGGTATTCATACTGTATTCGTAGTATTCGTGGTATCCACAAGTATGTAGTGTTACAGGACTTATAACCAATCAGTGCTATTAAAATAAGAAATACAACATAAATAACATAATTTATATTTCCTAGCATTTAGCATTATTTAGTTAATGCGAACAGACGAACAGGAGAAATATTTTTAAATTATACAAAATTTTATTAGCGAAGTTTTATTTATTTATATACAGTCAAACCTCCATATAGTCACCCTCTATATAGTCACAAAACCAATATAATCACTTTTGTAAGTTTACCAACCTTTTTACTATAATTTTCACCTCTATATAAGCTCGTTTGCATTATAATCACTATCACAATTTTTTATTTACCACCTATATAAAATTACCCCTACATAATCACATTATTATTATAATATTTTGAATTAATTATTTTATTATTATAAATATTTTTGTAAGTTATTAATAATTATTATTTTTTAACAAGTAAAAATTTTTTTTAATTTTTTTTAAAATAATCGTATATCGTAGCTACATATTAAAGTTAAATTATCTAAAGTAAATCGATAAAATGATCTAAGTAAAGTTGTTCGGCATACAAAATTACATATATTTTGAAAGTTTGAGATAATTTGGTTAAAATTTTATTAATACACTTTTATAATTTACGATTAAGTTAAAAAAATTTTAATTTTTTTAATTTTTTTCGCCTAAAGGTAAATTGTAAAAGTGTAATAATAAAATGTTATCAAATGATTTGAAAATTTTAGAATATATGTAATTTTGTCTCCTGAACAATGTTACTTATAGCATTTTTTTCGATTTGCTTAGTATAATTTTAACTTTCATATGTAGAAAAGATAATCGATTATTTAAAAAATAAAAATTTTTATTTATTAAAACTTCTATATAATCACAATTTTTTTTTTATATGCAATCTTATTATAATAGTGATTATATAAAATTCCTCTATATTAGTCACATCTCTATATAATCACCACTTTTTGTATCCCAAGGGTGTGATTATATAGAGGTTTGACTGTAATACTGAATATAGTAATGAATATGATGATAATTATTATAACTAATACTGAAGATAGTAATGAATACGACAATTATCATACAACTCAAGTAGCTTGCGATATGCCATCTAAAAATAGTTCTAGTGCAAATCAGTCATCCAAACCAAATCTTAAAGATCTTTAACTTGTACCTATTAACACGATTCCTGGTAAAAGCTGGATATGGAATTATTATCAAGTATATAAACCTGTACAACCATATAAACAGATAGTTAGTTGTAAGGTTAAAATTAATGGAGTTAACGGATCTAAACTGTGTGGCTATTTAATGGGATCGATGGATACATCAGCAAATTTATAATAGCGTAATCTTACGTAAGGTCTTACGAACTGTAATATAAGCAAAATATTACGTAATATATTTCGAAATATTTCGAAATATCAATATTTCGAAATATTACGAAATTAATTTCGAAATATTTCGAAATATATTACGAAATATTTCGAACCCTTTCAAAATATGTTACAAAATATTTCGAACCCTTTCAATTATTTTAGAACTAGGAAACCAAGCTGGATCAGTAGATCTGTAACCTGGATCGCACATTAGACTGATTTTTCGAAATAGTTCGAAATAGTTTGATGATGTTCAAATTCTGTACTACAAGATCAGATTAGATCTTTTGTTTATAATTAAATCTTCTATTTTGTTTTTTTTTGCTTTTTTATTTTCGTTTCTTTTCGTTCCTTTCGTTCCTTTTCGTTTCATTTTTTTTTTTTGTTTGTTTTTTTCATTTTATTTTATTTATTTATTTTTTAATTTTTTTATTTTATTTTTATTTCGGTACTTTACAAGAAAAACAAACACTTTTTGAAACCTTGCGCATGCCAACTACGACTTCTGACACATTCAAGAACACACCCCCAGCAATTTCTAAATTTTCAAAAACGCTTCTTTGGAGAAATGGAGAAATGGTTACAAGTTTTCGCAAGTTTTCGCAAGTCTTTGCAAGTTTTTGCAAGTTCTTGCAAGGCTTCGCTTCATTTATTTTTTCGTTTCGTGTTTTTTGTTTTTGTTTTTTTTTGTTTATTTTTAAAATTTTTTTTATTAATTTATTTCATTTCGGCACTTTACGAGAACAGAACCCTTACTTCCTGGCACTTTGCAAGAAAACCAACCCGGACTTTTTCGGCACTTCGCGACTTTTTTGGAATTTCAGAATTTGCAAGAACGCGAACAGTTTTTGCAAGTTTTTGCAAGTTTTTGCAAGTTCTTGCAAGGTTTCGCTTTATTTATTTTTCGTTTCGTGTTTTTTGTTTTTGTTTTTTTAGTTTATTTTTTAATTATTTTATTTATTTTTATTTTGGCACTTTGCGAGAAAAACTAAAACTTTTCGAAACCTTGCGCATGCCAACTACGACTTTCAACACTTTCAAGAACACATACCAGCAATTTCTAAATTTTCAAGAATGCTTTTTTAGAGAAATAGGCGCAAGTTTTCGCAAGTTTTCACAAGTTTTCGCAAGTTTTTGCAAGTTCTTGCAAAGTTTCGTTTCATTTATTTTTTTGTTTCGTGTTTTTTGTTTTTGTTTTTTTGGTTTATTTTTAAAATTTTTTTATTAATTTATTTTATTCGGCACTTTGGAGAAAACAAAACTTTTCGAAACCTTGTGCATTCCAACGACGACTTCCGACACTTTCAAGAACACACCTCCAACAATTTTTAAATTTTCAAAAACGCTTCTTTAGAGAAATGGCACAAGTTTTCGCAAGTTTTTGCAAGTTTTTGCAAGGTTTCACTTTATTTTTTTTTTTGTTTCGTGTTTTTTGTTTTTGTTTTTTTGGTTATTTTTAATTTTTTTTATTAATATATTTTATTTCGGCACTTTGCGAAAAAAACAACAATTATTCGAAACCTTGCGCATTCCAACGACAACTTCCGACACTTTCAAAAACGTTAGAAAACAAAGAAGCGAAGATAATAGCTAACTGTGGGATGAGCGAAAATAAGTATATAGAACTAGTTTTTTGTATATAGTAATAGAATTAGATGCGACATAGTGCGAAAGTAGTTTAAAATATTTGTAATAATGTAAAAATAATATGTAATATATAATAAAGCATGTAATATTAATTAAAAATGTATATTTAATAAATGTAAAATATAATATTGTAATATAGTAACTTTTAGGCAAGAAACTATATCACTTGACTTAACATGTGAGAGGGTAAGAAATGTATATAATATCAAAGAAGTCAATAATAAAAGACAATAAATCCAAGATTAATAATACCAAAGGAAATAATATATCGACAAAAATATAAGAGAATAATAATTTAACCAAAGGAATTAATAACCAACAAAATAAAGGCCCTTTATACGATGGATAAAGGATCAAAGAATATAAAGGCAATGGTTTTATATTTTTAAAGGATAATATCAGTTTATTAAATATAAGATTTTAAGTACAAATATTTTTATAAAGAAAAAGAATTAAAGGACAGAACCTCTTTTGACTTGAGAGAAAAAGCAGAGTTTATATATCTATAAAAACTTAGAATTTTCCCTATAATGAGATATAATAACGAGATATAATAACGAGTTATGATAACGAGATATGATAATGAGTTATAATAACGAGATATGATAACAAGTTATAATAATGAGCTATAATAATGAGATATGATAATGAGTTATAAAAATAACTCCTTTTTGAGAACGGAGAAAAGTTTTCCTAATAAAATTAATACTACAGATTTGATCTCTTCGATAAAATTTATACTATTCTTACTATTTTTATGATATTTTCCTAATACTAATATTTTAAAATGATATTAAAATTATACAAATATAACAATATATAATAATAAATAAAAAAATAATAATTTTATATTAAATTGCGAAACCGTGCGAAATATTGTGAAAACCTGTAAAAAAGTATGATTATGTGAATATGTATATCGTTTATTTATTTTTTAAAAAATTTTAAAAATTTGCGAAAATTTGCAAAATATTGCGAAATAATGCGAAAATATCAAAATATTACCTCCTGCGCGTATTAGTTTATTGATCTTTGTGCATGAGTACGCGATCCCTATAGGGGGGTAATTTGCAACTTTTTTATTTGCAATATATTTCGAAATATTTCGAAATAATAACCGTAATATTACATATCAATCGTAAGATTTCCGTAATATTACGGGCCGTAATATCTTACGTAAGATTATGTATATATAATTCGCTGATGTAGTTCAACCGGCAATTTTATTGGACATTTGGTGTCAAGACATGCAATCACAGAAAAATTGCATAAACAAAAAACTTAACAAAATCCAAAACAACAAAATATTGACCAAGTATTTTAACAAATCATAGCAAATTATTCTAAACGAAAAACAATTCGAGATCAAAAGTTTGTTAGCATATTAGTTAAGGATCAACTACCTATTAGTATATGAGAAGGGCTTGGTTTTGTTGAATTTATAGCCGATTTTGATTCTAATTACCAGTTGCCTTGTGAAAGACAATGTCGAAAAATACTTACCAACGCTTTTTTAAGTTTTAAAGAGAATCTTAAAAAAATACTTAATACACATACTTTATCTTGCTCTTTAACTTGTGATTTGTGGATGGGACGTGGTATCTTGGAGTAACATTCTCGTTTATTGATAACAATTTTCAATTAAATAAATTGATTCTTACAATTAATTATTTACCTTACCCGCATACCAAAGAATTAATAGCAGAAATATTAACTTCTATTATCAATGAATGGGAACTAACAAATAAAGTTTTTACTATTACGACTGACAATGGAAGTAATATAGTTAAGGCAATAAAGTGTATGCAGAATGTCATTCAAATTTTATGCACAGCCCATACCTTGCAACTCGCTATTGGAAAAGAATTACTGGATGCCGAACATTTTGTAGCACGTGCAAAAAGGCTTATGTTGTTCTTCACTATGCCTAAACAAACAGAAAGGTTAATCGATGCTCAAAAAAATTTGCGACAAGAAAATGTAGTAAGTATCAAATTTAGAATTTTATTAAAATTAAGGTGGGAATTTAAAATAGTGGTTCTATTAAAATTAAAAATTGAAGTACATTGCATTTTCTTTATATAAAATAATTTAAATAATTTTTAATTGTTTAATTAATAAAATTTTATCAGGATTATATTTTTAGGATTTAGAAAATAATGATCATCAATTACGAATTATCACTGACGTTCCTACACGATGGAATTCATCTTATCTTGCCTGAAAACGGTTTATACAAATTCAAAGTATTATTCGTCAATTTAACACTAAATAATGATCCACAGGCTCGTAAAGATAGTACCCATTTAGAAAAAATTAATTTGACAGATGATGAGTGGAATTCAATATCATTGTTAACTACAGTGCTAAAACCTTTTGCCGAAGCAACTGAACTACTAGGAGGCAGCAAATATGCTACCATCAGTTTTATGCCTAGTACAATAATGGTAATAAAACAAGAGCTTTTATTTACCGAAATTTCGAATATAGATTTTGATTCTTCTATGATGTTTTCGAAAACGATGTCGATTATGAAAATGGCGAAATACAAGAAAATAATATATCAAGTTCAAAGCATCGAATTAATATTAATGTTCTACAAAATTGTAGAAATCTTGAAGAAAAAATAAAATCAGCACTATATGATGCTATGACGCATTATTGGGATGTACCTAGTAACGAAGCTGTGCTAGCAACACTTTTAGATCCTTGATGCAAACCTCTTTCCTTTATGCCAGAATCTTTAAAAAATCGAGCTTTTGAATTGCTTAAAGATAAATATGAAGAATCACGAACCTTATATGGAATAGAAGAAAATGACAATATTCAAGATAATTCGAATTCTTTATTAGTCTCAATGTTTCAGAATAGATTTACACGATCAGAAGTTTCAGATTGTCTTGGAGTTCAGGAAATTCTATGGGATCAATGTCCACTAGCCTGGTGGCACACTAACCAAAAACGGTTTTCTTTGTTGAGTAAATTGGCTCGAAAGTATTTGGCGATTCTAGCGACATTAACTGCAAGTGAAAGATTATTTAGTAATGCTGGAAATACGATGACAGTAAAGAGAACATCACTCTTACCTACTACCTTTGAGCATCTAATATTTTTAAAAAATAATTGGCAACTCACCGGAAGTGTATTTTCAGATACAAAAAATGGAACGAAATAAAAATTTTATCAGTTTTTTTTTACTCACATCAATAATATAATATCGGTATTAAGAAAGATAAAAAGAAGAGTTGAATATTTCATGAAAGCAGCTAAATTAGAAATCTAACTGCAATGAATATGAGAAATTCGTAATGCTAGTTTTAATATAAATATAGGTAAAGCAACAAAATCATATATTGAATAGTTTAGTATAATGTCAATAAAAACTTTTAATATCTCTCATTCAGCTTTATAATTACTATATCTTGACGTATTTTTTTTATTTAAAATTTAAAAAACAATTAAGGTTTTTTAATACTTCTATTTATAAGAAAATGCGGTTTTTTTAACTATATTATCAGTATTGGTAAATCGAAATTACCAAATTAATATATCATAGTCTAGTCTAATTTGGTCTGGTTAATAAAAGACCATAATCAAGACTGTTATTTAAACCAATAGGTTTGTTACAAAATTTCAGTTAAAAAAATACATACATATTTAAAATCGAGTATCTATTTTAATTAATTTTAAGAAATACAAATTATTATTTAAATTGAATTTATAGCATAATTAAATTTTATTATTATGATATTTATAATAAAAAAGTTTAATCATTGATCCTCATGACTCTGCAGTATTAGATCCCGTAATTCGATTTCTGACAGCATTTTCTTCTGTTGGAAGTTTAGTTAGAAACTCGATCGGTGCCACATTTCATATTCAACTTCCTCGTGACTAGCAGAACCAGACTTCCGATTCAATGATGTATTAGAATTCCACAAGCTATACTAAAGAAAGCTATTGAGAATTAGTAAAGAATAAATACTCAAACTCAAGAACTATAAGAAGAATTAATTTGATATACTTATCTTTCCAATTCGCCACAACAAGACTCTCCGAACTTTGAGACCTAGACAAGTCTTCCCATGCCTCTTTTTGCCTGCTAGAGGTCTTTATCTATACTTAAATAATGTTTTAGTTTAAGTACAAGGGTAGACGTACTTAATTATAAAAAATTTAATCAATTTTATCAATAGTACTATAGCACTGTAGTGCTATAGCGCTATAAAATAAATCTCTTAAATTAATAATAAAATCGAAATTTATTTATTGTTGCAGATATCACAGATCATAATTAAATCAGATTAAATATAAAAAATAACCTTAACCCCTAACCTTAAAAATGCACACATCCCAATTTTTTTTTTTGCCGTTTTTTATACTATATATTTCATTTTAATCTGAATTTCATTTTAATCTGCCACAATACGACCAATTAAAATGAAATACGACTGATTAAAATGAAATTCAGATTAAAATGAAATTGGACGACTGATTCAAATGAAATCTAGATTAAAATGAAATCGGATACGATCGATTCAGATTAAAATGAATCATATAAATAAAATCAGATTAAAATAAAATATATATAGTGTGCGACAATAAAATAACAAACTGAACTTGTATTATTTACCGGTTATCCAGTTTATCCGGATATCCGTAAAGTTAAATAGTTATCTGTAGGATTAAATGGTTAACTGTAAGGTTATCCGGTTATCCGTAAAGTTTATCTGGTTATCTGCCAAATAAAACTGACAGTTATCCAGATTTAGCTTTTTTAATACAGGTACAGTAAAACGGATATCTGGATATCCGGATCCAAGCACTACCTTGTACAAAAAAAAAGAAAGCGCAAATTTAATACTAAAAATTAAGCAAAAAGACACTGCTAGCAACAAACGACGCCACAAGTCCATCAACGAAAAACCAACTAGTGACACCACAAACCCAATATGAAAGACTGACTAACGATATCACAAGCCCAATAATGAAAGTCCATTAAGTTCTAGTGAGCCCAAACAACAAAGACTGACTACAGACTGATTACAGAATATGAAGAAAAGTTGTATAAACCTATTGTGGGATTAATCAACGATTACGTAACATGAGTAAAAGAAAAAATGTTAGTAAATGTAAAAAAAATCCAAATTAACCAATCAGCATTAAGTATTATTTTAATAAACCGGACCAGGTATTACCCGGGCGGACCTTTGTGTGGGTCCGAACCCGTACAATCTGAAAAATCAAGGGTCTAAACTTGGTCCGTCAATGAACCGGACCAGATCCAGACTGGACCCAGATTTTTTGCGGAATACTAACCAAAAAGGAAATTTTTTAAAAAATAGGCCTGCTTAATGGTAAAATTGGCTCAGGAACATTTTTCACTTAGTTAGCTGCTACAGCTTCATTAATAGAAATTTGCGTAATTTTGGCTTAAATTTGCGATACCTAGGATTAATAAAATATTACTATAAATAGGATACAATTAGAAATATTACTATGAATAGTATATAATTAGATAGACAATCAACATTGTTTTCATTGTTTTACATTTCAAAATTTTGCAACCTTGCGCACAGTTTAAACTTAAAACAACTTCTCGATAATATTCCAACTATTTTTATTAAAATTTTCTTTACTTCTAAAGCTTCTTATTTATTTTAGTTTTTTTTTTAATTTAAGTTTAAATTTTAAGTCTTTCGTTTATTATTTAATACTAACTACACTACTAACTTCATTTAAGTTTTTTATCATTTTTTATCTTAAAGTATTTTAGAAATGTTTAAAGGAATGAAAGTCGCTGCAAAAAAAAGTTCAAAGAAGGCCTCAAGCAAGAAGTCTAATAAAAAAAAAGCATCTCTAGAAGCAACAAGAGGTTCTGAACTAACTCAAAGCTTTTCGGAAAGATTTGATAATTCGGAATTGGTGGTTCTAATACTTACAAAAATTCGAATACTTCTAAATATATTTAAAAGTTTTAAATATAATTCTTTTTAATTTTTTAATATTTTATTAATTATAATAAATTTAAATAAAATTACAAGCGAGAACTTTAGCTAAGATTATTAAAAACCAAGAAGAAATACTTTACCAACTTCAAGAACTTAACTCTAAAGTCGGAAGACTAGAAAATTGGTTAAAAAAATGGAGGAGAAAATGTCGATTTTACTAATGAAAAAACATTCAAAGAAGTAATTATTTAAGTTTAAATTTTTTTTAATAATATTATAAATCATTTAAAGTTATTTAATATTTATAAATATTATTTAATAAATTTTATTAAAGAATACCATTAAAGAGGCAGCTAAAATATTAATCGAAAAATCTATTTATTCTACAGAAAAGCAGAAGTAGAAAATTATGTACAAGTGAATTATAAAGATAATTTATGAAAGTTTTCATTAACTCAGTAGAATTTATATTATATAAAGAATTTTACAGACCAGTAAAACCTTTTTATTTAATTTATATATTTTTTCTTATTTTCGAATATATTCGAAATATTTAAAAATATTTCGAAATTATTCACTTTTTTTTTATATTAGGGGGAACCCGGTGTAGCTTCTGCCCCAAACTTTATTAATATTTAAGTAAGTTGACATAATGCCGTACATACATACATATTATATACAAGTATTGGAACTAGGATTTTAGGTTATACAACCATTTATCCACGGCTAAAACCCACCAGAGCCTTCTATATTCTCATTTATATGACTGACCTGGCTTGTACGTCCCTCTCAAACCAACAATTGGTATTCACATGTCTGCCACTTTACCCACACTACCTAGTATTACCGCTTCCAATTTGGTGTATGTTGCCAGGTAGGCGCTTTATGCTTCCAGATTGGTGTAGCTAAAATTTCCTACTGCATACTTCTCGGGAGTTCGTATCTCAAGCCATGCAGCTGCCTCTACTATATTGGGTAAGTATCTTAAGCCTGTATGCTGTCGCAACTAGCCGGTTTTCTGCAACTTTGGGGCCCAGGATTTAACATTCCGAATTCAGTAATGTGCGAATGACTGTACTTTCCTCTATGGTGACAATATAACTGCCATGTTTTGCAAATTCTTCCAGTACTAGATATAGTTGGATGGCATCATGAGGCTCAGGGGGACTCTGTTACCACTACATGTACTTGTACCAGCTATACCCATATTGGTGGTTTCAGTACTTCTTAACGTCCAAAGACTCCCATATGGGTACACCAGAGCCCATTAGGTCTTGACACGTACATGCCTCCATACTTCTACCTCTCACTGGCTAGTGAGTTCCGTTTGCCCTTACAGGTTCATTCCGATCTCCAGTACTCACATCTGATCCTTCTTCCAACCTTTACCAATCCCTCTCAAACTACCAAACCAGTTAGCTCAGAAGGATTGGTCGGCCCACTTTATGTGCCTGACAGACTCTCTCTCCTTGGTACCTAATTCTGAAACATAGGTCNGGCCCACTTTATGTGCCTGACAGACTCTCTCTCCTTGGTACCTAATTCTGAAACATAGGTCCTTTCCTCTGATATGACTCCGGCGGCAGGTTGGTGTCCTCTCTTGCCATAGGGCTTTTTCTGTTCGGTTCTTCGGTCTTACAGTCGAAATTCTGGTCTTCTGTAGTACCATTAGAAGATCTTCCTTACCTCCTTGCTCGGGACTTGCCAAACGGGTTTTAATTATTCTGGTCCCTTGGATTTGTCTGTGTAACTTACACAACTGCGCTGATGCTCCTATTCAAGATGGTGGTACCAAGGTTACAGATAATATACCCGACTGATCGATGAACAAATGTTACCATAACACAGGCCTATTTTCCAATTCGTCTCCAGTGGGATTTGAACTCTAGACCTGCCGCTTGGGAGTGACAACCAGACAGCTTCTCTATGTTGCCACACCCTATTTATTCGCCTTTTTTTAATTATTGCATTTTACTAAATTAATATATTTTAGCTTTTGGAAAAGATTAGAGCTTTGCGGGATACTTTGACAACAAAGATTAAATCCTCTACATTTTTCATATTTGGAAACCTTTTAGAACCAATTAACAATAGTGCTTCACCTGAAACGGTTCTAAAGTAGCAAAATTAGACAAAACAAAAGTATGCTACCGGTGGCTATTTGATGAGGTAAAAGATTTAGGAGACCTATATAGTTAAAATTTTAACTAAAATTTGGCCTGCTAGAGATGGCTCTCAAAAAAATATAGCATATGCTATAGCCGTAGCCCAAACAATACTTAATCCAAAATATAATAAAATAATGATGTCTGATACTGCAATTAAATCTAAGATTGCAAAAAATATAGTATTTATTAATATTTTTATTAATTTTTTTTTTAAATTAATTTAAATAATTCGAATTGTTTTAAACAAATAGAAGATTTTAAAACACAACATGAGATTTTCATTATCAAGCTCCAAAGATGAAACAGAAGAAGAAAAATCTAATGAAGAATCTCATAATGTCGAAAAAGTACAAATAGTTTTTAATTATTTAATAAAAATTGAAATATTATTTTTGAATTGATATAAATTATTCTAATTATTTAGGACCCCGTTAAGAAACGTAAAAATATTTCATAGAAAAACAGCAAGGTTTTATATTTAATATAGTTGCAATTATATTGAAATTATTTAATATATATAAGTATTTTTTAGACATATAATAGGCCAAAAGTGGGTAAAAAAAAGATTTATAAGATATTTCGATTTATTTTAAACATATTCGAATTTTTGCAAAACTATTAAATTGAAAATTTAGAAACCTCCGAAAAAGAGCAGAAAGATCAGAAAGAATTGCCAGAAGATCCGAAAGAAGATAATGATTCTAATAATGTTGAAAAAGTATAAATAGTTTTTAATTAATTTAATTAACTTTGAATTATTATTTTCTAATTATATAAATTATTCTAATTATTTAGGAGCCAGTTAGAAAAAATAAAATTATTTCGAAGAAATTCAGCAAGATTTGAATATTTAATATAGTTGTAATTATGTCAAAATTATTTAATATTTATAAATATTTTTAGATACATAAATGGCCAAAAGTGGGTAAGAAAAAAGATTTATAAGTTATTTCGAATTATTTCAAAATCATTCGAATAATTTCAAACCTATTAAATTGATTTGTAAATTTAGAAACCTCTGAAATAGAGCAGAATGATCAGGAAAATTCGTCAAATGATTTGAAAGAAGCTAAAAACGAGCTGAAGAATAATAATTCTAGAGCTTCTAGTTCTTCATCTTCGGATAATGATTCTAGAGCTTCTAGTTCCTCATTTTCGAATGATGATAATGATTCGAAAAAAGAAATAAATGATGATTCAAAAACAAGGAATAATGATTTGAAAGAAGAAACGGATAAAAGTGATGAGTAAAAGTTTTTTGTTTTTAGTTTTTTTTTTTTTTATACAAATAATGCTGCGTTTTATTTTTTTATATATATTTTTTTTAGCTTTTTTTATATATAACATTTAAAATTTTATAATAAAGTTATTAAAAAATATAATTCTTTCTTTGAATTTTTGGCGTAGGGTTTTTTTTGTTATAATAGGACCCCAGACATCTTTTATATAGATCATAACTGATCTGCATGAATTTAGTTGTTTTTGCTACCCCTAAAATCAAGTAAATTTGCTAAAAGTTGGATTATTACATATAAATTTTATCCCTTAGATTGTAGTAGAACACAAGCAAATTTGCCTGCGTTTTTGCACTTTTTTAGCTCTGATTTACTTTTTTAAAATGCTAAAATAATTAAATAAAACTTTGTACAATTATATTTGAAAATAAGGATTACTTTTTTGCAAAATTAGTTTTTATATTATAAGAAAATAAATTATAGTTACATATAAGCTGAAAATAGATAATTTTAAGAAAAAATTTTTTTAAAAAATTTTATTACAATTTTTCTGCGATCTTATTTAGTTTTAGTTTTAGAACTATAGTTCTTAAGACAATATTGTAGTTTATATAAAGGATGACAACTTTCATTATTGCAACTTTAATGATTTACTTGTAAAAATTAAGACTTGTATTAGAAGTAAAGATTTTTTTTATAGACGGGAACATATAAAATTTGAAAAAATCTAAAGAAAAATTTTAATAGTAAAAATGCCAATACAAGAACTTTAAACATTTATTATATTAAAGTTTTCTAATGATTTTAAAAAAATTTTATAACAAAGTTACTAAAACAAAACTTAAAGAATATTTTTTACTTAGAAAAGATATGGCTAAAATCAATATTTAAAATTTTATTAAAAATTTTAAAATACGCAGGCAAATTTGCCTGTGTTACAATCTAAG
>QKWP01000529.1:190170-230853 GCA_003550325.1 Gigaspora rosea
TTTTTTTTTTTTTTTTTAACTTAGTTAAAAAAAATACAAGTTGTTAAATTTGGATTTTTGAGAAACAAAAGACTATGAAAATTATAGCATTAGCATTTCAATATGGCATTCCTATTTGATTGTTGTTTAATTTTTTTGTTATCCAGTATATTGATAATGAAAACCTTTATAAATATTTAAGAAAAACTTTAATACACATTTTTACTTGGCAGTACTCATATAATAGTAAAAATTGTCATACTAATTCGAAAAGTATTAAAAAACTCAATGTTATTGTATTAATACTATAATAGTTCTAGATCAAGTTAAAGAAAAATCTAGAATAAGTATATTAGCAATCAGTACTAAATAAGGTGTGATCGATGATAACCAAATTTGGTCTATACTTAAAAAAATAACTACTACAATATTACAGCTATAACATATATGCCATACCAATGAAATCAATATGATGATAATTTTTTGGGAGTCTTTATTATTTTAAAAATGTGTTCTCTAAGGAGGCGCCGCCGGCGCCACCACAAACACTTGTATATATATATATAAATATAATTTTATAATTTTATTTATTTTTTAATAATTTATTTGCAATTTTGACCTGCGGGTTGATAGCATAGTAGTTATGCTCCCAGGTTTCCATTCGAAGGTTGAAGGTTCAATTCCGCTTGGCAGTAATTTGAATTTGATAGTCAGAACCCGATTTGGAAATAACCAAAATCACAAGATGTAGTGAGAGGCCACAGATACTTCATGAACTTGTAGCGGCGTCCCCTGTATAACATTACGTACTCACAGGGCTTGTACTAAGGAAGATCAGCCATCCCTGCAGAAAGTATAAATAACACAGTACCAACCCACATTTGGGCAGCGAAAAGCAAGCCAGATAAAACCATTTTCATAGTAACTTTCCAAGCGGCTGAAGCTCCATTGATGAGAACTGAAACACTGCGGGGGGAGGGACCCGGGAGGTCATTTGGGTAGTGTAAAACAAGCCGAATGGCTAATTTGAGATGGGTACAAGTAGAGGTAGCTCAAAGGAGGGTTACCCAATATGATCGCTAAGTTGTAAGAAAAAAAATTTGCAATTTTATTGGCTAATTTAAATGAGATAGTTAGGGGAGTGACAAAAATCAGGTGAGTTTTTAGGGGGAAAAGGATAAAAAAAAATAAAATTATATATAAGAAACCTGACTATATATATATTAAAAAAAGGGAGGGGAGTAGGCCTCTGATAAAAAATAATTAGGTGATTAATGATACGGCCCTTATATAATTTTTTAAAATTAAAATAGATTTAATATTCAATGAATATTCAGTGAATATTCGAATATCATTCAAAATTTCTTAACAAATATTCGAATAATAAAATATTGATTGAATAAATATTAGAATACTTATTTTTTGAACAAGTCAGACCTCTAATCTGAGTTGTATTAGAGTTCTTCAGGGTCCTATAACAACTCTTTCTAACAATCTCTTGTACCAAATTTTTCACAAAGACCCAATTTATGAAAACTTTGAAGTTAATATTTCTATATATAACAAGAACTTTATTTAGAAACTTAAATAAAGGGTTTTAGATTGGATATAAGAAAACTAAAATAAAGCTGAAAAAGATCTCTTCTTTTGGGTTTGGTTCTCCAGGTAGAAGACTTTGTTATTATAGAAAATATAGTAGGGCAACAACTCTGAAATTTTTTGTTAAAAGTTACAGAAGCTTAGGCAGAAGTAGACTTTTGGTCAAATATATTATTCTTCAAAGCATAAAACTTATACATTTTTTAAGTTTGGTACCTTCGATCTTTCTTCTTGGGCTTTTTAAAATTTCACCAAAAAGTGAAAAATCTAGCTTACTCCCTCTAAAAAATTAACAATATTTACTTTGTCCAAATCGGAAAAGGCACTTGCCATTTGGGTTCAAATCACAAGTAAGTTTCAGATAACTGAGATAAACAATAAATAACACATAAGGTTTTTTGTGAGGTCAATTCGAAATAAAATTTCTTTTCAAATAAATTTTTTAGACATAGCCCTATATTGTTTTAGGTTTCTTTTACTTTTTTTTTTGTACATATGGGCTGCCGTCAATAGAAATAAGGCGGATTGACATTTTAAAAAAAATCAATACCTTAACTTTTATAGCACATATCTTGATGAATATTGAAGTTATCTTGATAAATTAATATTCAAAAGAAAGCCTGCGATCTAAGCTTTCTTTTGAATATTAAATCATCAAGATAGCCCCAAAATCCATAGAAATATGCGCTGTAAAAGTTAAGGTATTAATTTTTTTTAAAATGTCAATTTGCTTTATTTCTATTGACGGCAGTCCATATAATACTTAGACAAGGCATTTCCTTGTATAGTGTTATATAATTTTTATAGTCTGTTTTAGATGCATTCTACTGAGTATTTGCTTAGTTTAAACTTCATCAAAACATAATTTTCTTTGTTCCTTTTACCTTTTATTTTTTCAATTTTGTTTGTTTTTGGTTATCATTAAAGGTTTTCAATAGGACCCCGAACATATAGTACAGAGGTCATACGTTATGCATTTTAGCAAAAACTCCTAAAATTTGAGAAGCAGAAAAACAGTTTATGGCAATTAACTTGGCATCTAGTGGTCCAATTTGAATAAACTTTTTTTTTAAAATGAAGCTCTTAGTAGAATTCCAAATCGGGTGACCTGGTTTTGCATGCTATATTTGGTCAAGATTTTTAAAATTCTGGCCTTTTTAATTATCCCCTTATTAATAATAAAATTTACAGATAAATAATGATTCTATATAGATTATCACAAATGTTTTCGGATTTTTTATTATTTTTAAGCTATCTAATCTATAAAAATGGAAAAAAATGGGTCACGGTTACCTAGTTGACCCGTTTTGTTTGATTTTAGAATTTGGATAACTCAAAAACTAATACAAAAATTACAAAACTCTATTTAGAAATTTGTAGAATAGGTACACTTTTGCAACTTCGATAATAATTAAAGCAGCTTAAAAAGATCTGTTTTCTAAAATTATCAATTAAATATAGCAAAAAAAAATGTGTCAAAAAGTTTGGAATCCTAGTTCTTAGTAAAGCGCATTTAATAAACAAAAGTTTATTCAATTCTGATTAGGGTGGTGATATATATTATATAATATAATTTTACTATACTCCCTATTCCCCTCCCCCCTATATAAGAGAAATTTGATTGGCTATTATGAACTTCTATATTTAACGTAAGATTTCAGAGACCCCCTCCCTCCTAAAATATTACGTAATATTTGTTACCACCCTTACTAGATCAGAAGTTATTTAAACAAATATAGTGTTATCATTTTTAGCAAATTAGATCAAAATTGGCCAAAATCCAGTTATGACCTATATGAGAGATAACCAGGTTCTTTTTCAATGCTTTCCCCTTTTTTTTGTATTTCCTTTTTTTCTTCTGTTTTTTGAGTTTTTTTTTCTTAATGGTTTGAATATTTTCACTATAGACACTAGATAAGAGCAATTTAAAGAAATTTTAATTTTATGAGACTAGCCATAAGTTCTAATTCTTCAAATTTGTGTAATAAGACACATTTGGGCACCTATAAGGCAGTCGGGTAGGGTAAGACTTTGAAATTAGAAGGAGCATAATAAGAGATTTAATTTTGTAATCAAATTAAGTTTTTACTATAATTATTTTTAATAAAAGTACTTACGAGTCCGTTAAAGAGAAGAAAAAAAAAACAATAATTAAAAATTAATTTTTTTAAATGTATAGTTTACTAAAAATATAGTTAACACTCTCTATTCCAAACTGCCAGAACTGCTAATTTTTAACATGTAGACCGATTTGAGTAATTTATAAGTAGAGCTTATTTTTTTCAAACCTTTAAGATTAAATAACATTTGATCTACTGGTCCGTTTTAAATGATTTTACTACCAAAATGTTCGTCTCTTTGAGACGATTCCAACGAGCCCAAAATCATTAAAATTCAATCACAGGATCAAAAGAAAATGCGCTGTCAAATAAAGTGACGCTCTATAGGGTGGGGCCATTGGTTGGACATATGTTCAACTAATGGCCCCACCCTATAGTACGTCATCTTATTTGACAGCGCATTTTCTTTTGATCCTGTGATTGGATTTTAATGATTTTGGGCTCGTTGGAATCGACTCAAAGAGACGAACATTTTGGTAGTAAAATCATTTAAAACGGACTAGTAGATCAAACGGTATTTAACTTTAAAGTTTTGAAAAAAATAAGCTCTACTTATAAATTACTCAAATCGGCCCATATAATATAAAGATTTGAAAAAGTTAAGTTCTTACAAAGTTATATAGCTAATCCAAACTTTATAAGAAAATTTACAAATATTTTATAAAATTTTGTTTAGTTTATAGAAAGTTTAATAGTAAATTAAAAAGAGACAACTATACTAATTCCTATTTAATTAATTATCATTTTTCTTTGTATTATTTTCAAAGTTCTATCTATATATAGCTACTATCAAAATTTATTACAGTCTCTTTATATTAAATTAGTATTAAAAAATCTATATAATTATTAAAATTTAACCAAATATATAATAAAATTAATTATTTAATTAATTATTTTTTTTTTTTAATGTTAAGGTGAGGTCATGCCTCTGGACTTTATTGAGTGTATATTAATCGTTACAATATATTGCTTACAATTATTATACTATCTACTAAGTGTCGAGACTTGGACTATTTTATCCATAACCTAAACCTACCAGAGCCTATCATACTCTCATTTATATAGCTAGCCTGGTTTTTTTGGACGTCCCTTTTCCCTAACCAACCATTAGTATTCACATGTCCACCACTTTACCCACATTTCCTAATATTATTACTTCCAATTTGGTGTATGTAATTCCAGGTAGGCGCTTTCTGCTTCCAAATTGGTACACCTAGTTTCCTTACTAGCGTACTTCTTGGGAGTTCGTATCTCAAGCCATGCAGCTGCCTCTACCACATTGGGTAAGTATCTCAATCCTGCATGCTGCCGCAACTAGCCGATTTTCCTGCGACTTGGGGACTCAGGATTTGACGTTCATAAAATTATTTAAAAAAATCTTTTTATTAATATACAGAATATAATTTAGTATGCAATTTTTTGAAAATAAGCGATTTGTTTTAAAATAAATATTTTTTGAATTTCTTATTTATATAAAGTTGTACCTAATCTTGAACTATAATAAAATTTTTATTTAATAGTAAATCGCAGATAAAGGATAAAAAATGATAATCATTTTATAATAAATTACGGAAGCATTTAAGGGCCATGACAGATATTACGTAATATTATAAGAGGAAGGGGGATAAGCCAAAGTCTTACGTTACACATATATAATATATATAATTATATATATAATATAATATAGTACTAATATATTATAATTTTTAGCACTAATTAAACTTATTTAAAATATAATTATATACTGAAATAATGTATTTTTGAGTGCTAAAAAAGTTTATTTAGTAGTCAAAGGTATATTTCATTAGTAAAATTTTGTATGATGCCAAATTTTTATATTTTTATTAATTGATAATCCACCTGTCAACTAGGGAGTGGCGAAATGTGGCGTTCTTCCATTTAAAATTATTTTTCTTACTAAGTTAATGATACATGTCCACTAATTGAAAGTTGTAGAGCTCGTCGAGATGCATCTAACAGTAGTTAGATCATCCAATTCGGCCCAGTGGATGGTGAGATATCGTCAAAAAACGATTGGCTGACTATATAAAATTCCATAATACAGATTACATACTGTATAAAAATCACTTTAGGCGAAATATGGTGTGCTTCCATTTAAAACTTTTTCTTACTAAGTTAATGATACGTGTCCACTAATTGAAAGTTGTAGAGCTCGTTAAGACGCATCTAATGGTGTTAGATCATCCAAATCGGCTCAGTGAATAACGAGTAGTGAATTGACCTATCTAAAAAATCTTCACCCGGGTCACCCGACGGGTGGACAATGTGCCATCCGGGTGGAAACGGGCCAGTCCAAAAAAAGGCACCACTTGGGTCACCCGATAGGTGACCCAACAGGTGACCCGTTGGGTCATCTGGGTCAATTAAAAAAAAATCTCAGATAGTTAATATGATTAGTGATTTGACCCAGGTGGGTTAATCTATAGTTGGTGGTAGAATTAATTTTACAAATAAATACGGTTACAGCATTGCTGTAATTGCTGTGAGCCATAGCCGTAATGCCGTAAAGTCGTAATGCTATAAAGCCGTAAAGCCGTAAAGCCGTAATGCCGTAATACTGTAATGCAGAATACTACTACAGTCAGACCCCTCTAAATGCACGTCATCGGGACTGGTTCTAGCACGTGCATTTAGAGAGGTATTGCATTTAGGGAGGTAAAAATCTATAGATATAATATTAGTTGGGCCCAAAAGAAGGCGTGCATTTAGAGAGGTGCTGCATTTAGGGAGGGTGCATTTAGGGGGTCTGACTATATCTGCTATAATACTGTTTATTAAAATTCTGTACTGCATTATGGTTTCCTTTAAATAATTTACTACTATATATTCCCGAAAATAAGCTACCTTTTTTGGGCCAAAAATTACACGAAAAAATGTGGGGTAGCTTATTTTTAGCGTATAGCCATTTTGAAAAAATTGAAAAACGTACTAATAAAAAGTTGTCCAAATGACATCAAATTTTTACTATAGGTGTATTTTGATGCGCTGAACAACTTTACTTAATCGAATTTTTGAAGTTTACTTAGTAGAAAAAAGTTTTATATGTAGCAACTGCCAACACGTTTTTTGAGATTTTTGAAAAAAATCAGGGGAGTAGCTTATTTTCAGAGTAGCTTATTTTTGGGAATATATGGTATTAAATATTTTTCGAATTTGATTCTGTCGACTTCACAAATTTGCATAATTTGTATCGGGTCTCTGCCTATGGGTGACCTGTGGGTTGACCCACCCATTCTCACCCAGGCTGTTACAACATGACCCGGGTCATCCAACCACCCACAGGTGATCCAGGTGATACCCACCCGGGTCAAAATACTAATAGCGAGATATTGTCGAAAAATGATTGGCCGACTATATAAAATCTTTATGTAAACAATGTTTGTTTATATAGAGATTTTATATAGTCAGCCAATCGTTTTTCAACGATATCTCGTTATCCACTAGGCGATTTGAATGATCTAACTACCATTAGATGCGTCTTGATGAGCTCTACAACTTCCAATTAGTGGATATGTATCGTTAACTTAGTAAGAAAAAAGTTTTAAATGGAAGCACGCCACATTTTGCCTATAGTGATTTTTATATGTAATCTGTGTCATGGGATTTTATATAGTCAGCCAATCGTTTTTTGACGATATCTCACCATCCACTGCACCAATTTGGATAATCTAACTACCATTAGATGCATCTTGATAAGCTCTACAACTTTCAATTAGTGGACATATATTGTTAACTTAGTAAGAAAAAAACTTTTATATAGAAGAACGCCATATTTTGCCACTCTCCAAAAATTTTTTTAAAATTGACCAATCAGAATCGTCTTACATAGGGGGAGGGGGTACCCTCATAGTAAATGGATATTACATAATATCTGTCATGACCCTAATAGTAAATTTCTATAGTGTACAAATAGAGCTTTTCTACATATAAAAGTATTTTTTTACTAAGCAAAGCATTTATAATTTCTAATTAAACTTTGCAGAACCAACTTTTCTAATTTTAAAAATAGTTAAATTATTCAAATCGCGTTAGTATATGACACGATATGAGTATTTATTGTCGCAAATGATCGTGAAATCAATGATGATGAAATCTATATGACTCATCATATGACATGACACAAGAGTCAACGTCCTAAAAATTCTGAATTTAGTAATAGTGTTAGGGTTAGGGTTTGGAACTCGTATTCGGGCATTAGAGTTAGGGTTCGGGACTTGTATTCAGGGCGTTAGGATTAGAGTTCATAACTAGTTTAGAGGTCAATTTTGTTGTATTACTTTAATTTGAGTAATTTAAATATGCTATATAATTCAAGTCTTTATTTTTATTTACAAAAAAAAGTCAAGTTCTCGTGCTTACAAAAAAACAATTGCTCTACTTCAAAAAAGTCATGACTTCATTCATATGGCCTTGACTCACTTAAAAGGAACCCGAATGTCTTCGCCAACAATTGCAGTTTAAATGTTTGAAGTGAGTAATTTAAATACACCTTGCTAGGAAAAGGTTGGCTATAGCTTTCTTTTTCTAGTTGTGGATTCATATCATAATTAGGCGCAATAGCAATTGTGGCTCCGGCTTCAATTGTGTTATTAGCCAATTTTTTTCGATATACACTACTCTGCTAATATATTTTTGCACGATATTTCCCAAGCAATGCATTTATGGATTCATGAAGCTCCAATATTCGTGATATACGTTCTTTCATAGCTTTGGACTCAATAGTGGCAGATTTGGAAGTTTTAGTAGTAGTGATTTCAGTGGTGGTAGTTTCGGTGGTAGTTGTTTTATTGGTGGTGATCTTTGTAGTTGTAGTTTCGGTATTGGTAGTTTTGATAGTAGGAGTCTTGGTAGTGGTGGTTTCTAAAATGTCTTCTTTAATGACATTCCCAGGGGCGCCTATTATAAAAAAAAACAAATATTAGGCTTATATTTCTAAAATCGCGCTAAACACTAACTGTCCTAACCCTATTCTAATCCTACTAGCCCTATCTTAGGGCTAGTAGGGTTAGAATAGGGTTCGAATAAGGTTAGGAGCCTCTAACCTTATTCGAACTCTATTTTAATCCTAACCCTATCTAAACTAAACTAATCTAACCCTAACTCTATCTAACCTAATCTAACCCTATAACACTATCTAACCTAACCTAACCCTATTCATTTAGCAAGATGAATGCTAACAAACTGGGAGTATCATAGATGCAATGCATTTTCCACCCAAAGAGTGCTTCATGTGGGGTTCGACCATGTGCCGTGTGGACCGTAGAGTTATATGATAAAATGAATACATCGATCATATTGATCCAGTCTTTTCGTTGAAGTTGATTATCTTGATCCCAGAGCAATTTAGTGAAACCACAGTCTACAGTCTGATTAAGTCGCTCGATTTGTCCTTGTGACTGTGAGTGCTGGGGTCGACTGTGTCTCATTGTAATGTTCAGGGCCCACAAATTTCTGTAATTAAATTTGCAACAAATTCCTTACCATTGTCACTTTGAAGGACCACAGGAGGTCCAAGAATCTTAAAAACATCCTTAAGAAGGTGTGCCACAACCGTCTCTGCTTCCTTATTTTTAATCGAAACTGCAATGAGAAATTTAGAAAAAAACACAAATACAAGTAAGCAGCCACGAAAAATCGTCGTTCTCTTTAGCAAAATTGTGGAAATCGACCAAGTCGATTTGAACGTACTGCCAAGGACCCATCGATACTACAGATATTACGTTAGTTTTTTCTTTGATGGATGTATTTATAGCACAAGCAGGATATTCATTCATGTATCCTTTTACTTCTTCCTGTATGATTCCAATAGGTTTTTCTGAAATCGCAGAAAAAGTCATATGGTATTCGTGAGGATTGGTCTGATCATGGAAGCATTGCAAAATTACAGCACACATTTCTATATCACATTTTGGAGATTATACGGCATTTTCCTGATATGACCACACCATTCTTTACGACTGGCTTAATCATCAGCAAAAATATATATGCATAAACTTGTGCAAGTTTTTATGGTATGTAAGAAAATCGTAAGCTTACATAAAATTTAGCATAATACTACGTAAGTCTTACAATGTGTAAGAAAATCGTAAATTTACATAAAAATTTTATGTAAATTTACGATTTTCTTATGCATGTAAAACTTGCATAGTTTTACACTAAATCTTTTATGTAAGTTTACGATTTTCTTATATATTGTAAAAACTTGCGAAAGTTTACGCTAAATTTTTACAATTTTTTTATGAACTATAAGGGGAGTAACAAAAATCAGGTAATTTTTTAGGGGGGAGGGGGTAAAAAAAGTTGAAATTATATATAAGAACCTAACTATTTATATATTAAGAAAGAGGATGGAAAGTAGGCCTCTGATAAAAAATAATCAGGTGATTAATGATACTGCCCTAAGAAATCGTAAATTTATACTAAATTTCTTATATAAATATTCGATCCCTTTTGAAATATTTTAGAACCAGAAAACAAGCTGGATCAATAGATCTGTAACCTGGATCACACATTGGACTAATTTTTCAAAATAGTTTGAAATAGTATGATGAAGTTCAAATTCTGTACTACAAGATCAGATTAGATTTTTTGTTTATAATTAGATTTTCTATTTTGTTTTTTTTTACTTTTTTGGTTTTCATTTTTTGTTTTCGTTCGTTTTTTTTGTTTTCGTTTGTTTTTTTTATTTTTTTATTTATTTTTATTTAATTTTTTTATTTTATTTTGGCACTTTACAAGAAAAACAACCAATTTTTTGAAACCTTGCGCATGCCAACTACGACTTCTACACTTTTAAGAACGCACCCCCAGCAATTTCTAAATTTTAAAAAACACTTCTTTAAAGAATTAGCGCAAGTTTTCGCAAGTATTCGCAAGTTTTTGCAAGTTTTTGCAAGTTCTTGCAAGGTTTCACTTCATTTATTTTTTCGTTTCATAGTTTTTGTTTTTTTGGTTTATTTATTTTATTTTGGCACTTTGCGAGAAAAACAAAAACATTGCGTATACCAACTACGACTTTCGACACTTTCAAGAACACATACCAGCAATTTCTAAATCTTCAAGAACGCTTCTTTAGAGAAATGGTTGCAAGTTTTTGCAAGTTTTTGCAAGTTCTTGCAAGGTTTCGTTTCATTTATTTTTTCATTTCATGCTTTTGGTTTTTGTTTTTTTAGTTTATTTTTAAAATTTTTTTATTAATTTATTTTATTTCGACACTTTGCAAAAAAAACAACAACTTTTCGAAACCTTGCACATGCCAACTACGACTTTCAACACTTTCAAGAACACACCCCTAGCAATTTCTAAATCTTCAAGAACGCTTCTTTAGAGAAATGAGTGCAAGTTTTTGCAAGTTTTCACAAGTTTTTGCAAGTTTTTGCAAGTTCTTGCAAAGTTTCGTTTTATTTATTTTTTTATTTCATGCTTTTTGTTTTTGTTTTTTTGGTTTATTTTTAAATTTTTTTTATTAATTTATTTTATTTCGAAACTTTACTAGAAAAACAACAACTTTTCGAAACCTTGCGCATGCCAACTATGACTTCCAATACTTTCAAAAACACACCCCCAGCAATTTTTAAATTTTCAAGAACGCTTCTTTAGAAAAATATGCGCAAGTTTTCGCAAGTTTTTGCTTGTTTTTGCAAGTTCTTGCAAGGTTTTGCTTTATTTTTTTTTGTTTCGTGTTTTTTGTTTTTGTTTTTTTTGGTTTATTTTTAAATTTTTTTTATTAATTTATTTTATTTCGTCACTTTGTGAGAAAAACAACAACTTTTCGAAACTTTGCGCATGCCAACTACTACTTCCAAAAACAATAGAAACAAAGAAGCGAAGATAATAGCTAACTGTGGGGTGAGCAAAAATAAGTGTATAGGACTAGTTTTTTGTATATAGAAATAGAATTAGATGCGACGAAGTGCTAAAGTAGTTTAAAATATTTGTAATAATGTAAAAATAATACGTAATATATAATAAAGTATATAATATTAATTAAAAATATATATTTAATAAATGTAAAATATAATATATAATAATAAATAAAAAAATAAAAATTTTATAATAAATTGCGAAACTGTGCAAAATATTGCGAAATTCTGTAAAAAAGCATGATTATATGAATATGTATATCATTTATTTATTTTTAAAAAATTTTGAAAATTTGCAAAATATTGCAAAACAATGCAAAAACATCACAAAATATGCGAAAATATTACTCCTGCGATCCTGCAACCCCCCAAAGGGTCATTTTTTTATTTCGCATTGTATCATAAGATTTTTGAAATATTATGGTAATAACTTACGTAAGATTACGTATATATCTGCTATAGCATAAACTTACGTAATTATTACCCTTACGTAATACTCTGAACCAGTGTTGTCATGGGACACGGACAGCGGACAGTCCGGGACAGGACGTCCGGAACATGTCCGCCCAGAATTTTTTTGTCCCGGACATTTGGCGACTAAACACGTGATCATCAACCAATAAAATTTGTATAATTCCGCAATTTGATTGGTTTTACCCGGCGGACATGTCCATCATGTTGGGACATTATTGTGGACATGTCCCGGACGTCCCGTTCCGGACTGTCCGCGTCTCTGAAAAATTGGCAGGACAATGTCCGTGTACAATACTGCTCCGAACTAATCATAAGATTTTCACAAGTTTACGCTCGCGTAAAAACTTGCAGAGGTTTAAGCATAATTTTTTTGCTGATGATGTAAAGAATTCTATTTTTGTCAACTTCAAATTTTTTGTAGCGGCGAATAAAGTTGGATCTTGCAGTGCTTGTGACGGGGCTTTCTTGAATACTATTTGGAACAGTTTCTGACTCCAAATATTCAACTTTCATTTAATACTCCCTACTGTTTCGGGGATTTTGGGAATTGCTAGCATGTTAAAAAAAAATACCTTGACGAAACTTAAGGGAGTTTTTTTTTTGTAAGTGTGGTGGTGGGCGTTTATTGCTTTTTGAGTGGATAGTTGGACTTGGGCTTTTTTTAAGTAGTGAGCACCACTTTTCTTGTGGTAAGTGTTGCTTTTCTTAAGTGGGTTGGTGTCGCTTTTGTTAAATGGGACATTTTTTTTTTAACGATTGTTTTTTTTTTATTGTTTTTTTTTTTGATTTTTATTTTTTTTTACAATTGTTTTTTTTTGATTATCATGTTATACAATGTAATATTCGGAAACTGTTGGATACGATATATGGTTACAGGTTACGTAGATTTCATCATCATCTAATTTCAGCATTATTTGCAACATTTATTAATTGTTTACTATAGGGTTTTTTATTGTAATCAGAAATGTACAGCATTCCACTTTCATATAAGGCAATTAGTAAAACTCTGACAATTTTTACTATAAAATTTTGACCCTTTAACTGTGAATTACCACTTAACTATTTTATAAAAAAAAATAAATCTTTAATTTTATTATTGTCTGGAGCGAAACGACAGACTTACATTTCTACAACGTTTGATAACTGAAATTACCTTTTTGACATTTTTATAATTAAGAAATCAAAAACGTAGTTGTGGTATTTTCTGTCTGTAACGCCACGTATCTATTTTTGCATGTTTGTGCAACAAAAACAAGAACTTACGCATTTGTACACATGATATAAGTTTTTTTATAGCAAATCATATTATCATATTCAGATCAAGTTTTCTTTTAACTAATCTATAGATGTATTATTACTTAAGTAATTTACTTACATTTATAAATCTCTAAATAAACAACATATTTATTTCGAAGTATATACATATTTGTGCAATTACTTACTAGCAGAAATTTATCAAGAGGAGCTAATTTTATCACCATGTACGCATATTTAAATTCTAATTTTTGATTCTACAGTTCCGGCCAGCATAAGATATCCACTTTTTATATATAAATACAAAATTGCTTATAATTTACAAACAAATGACTTTACAAAAAATCTGTCTTACAAATTTGTTGCTTTTAGTTTAAACTACAATTCTGTAAGATAGATTTTTATTTTTATTATAAATTTAAAAAGTTATTTGAGTCTAAAGTTAATATGTAATCAAAAATTTGGCATTTAATATATAAAAAAATTGCTTTTATAGATTTTTAACCAATCAGAATTTTTGTTATACAAATATAGCCAATCAGATTTGAGTATAAATCTCAAAATTTGGCGCTTTTAAAAAAAATTGGATATTTTATGCTGGCCCGAACTGTAGATATCTACTTATAAATAATTCTGAAAACCCTCAAGGACACCATTTATCTATACATGGAGTTACTTTGTACAATGATCTTTCTGCAAATCTGTAGTACTACCCAACTAGAACAGAATTTTTACAGCAATTTATGCTAGAAATTATAATAATTCCAATGTAGACCAACTCAACTTTAACTATATACTGGTGTTACTGGAATAACGAGTAAGTTTTGTACCAATTTTTTTTACAGTAACTCACGTAGGAATCATGATAATTCCAATATATCAAAGTATGATTAGAATAGTGGGTAAGTCATGTAACAGAATTTTTTCAGCAACTTGCGAAAGAAGTCACAATAATTCTAGCGTC
This sequence comes from Gigaspora rosea, assembly GCA_003550325.1. Classification (NCBI taxonomy): domain Eukaryota; kingdom Fungi; phylum Glomeromycota; class Glomeromycetes; order Diversisporales; family Gigasporaceae; genus Gigaspora; species Gigaspora rosea. The sequence goes on from QKWP01000529.1 coordinate 204,444, forward strand.
AATTTTTAACTACATACTGGTGTTACTAGAATAACGCGTAAGTTTTGTAACACTTTTTTTTTTACAGTAACTCACGATAAGAATCACGATAATTTCATATATCTAACTCAACTTTAACTACTTACTTGTGTTATTGGAATAGCGAGTAAGTTATATAGCAGAATTCTTATAGCAACTTGTGATAGAAGTCACAATAATTCTAGTATAAATAACTCAATCTTTAATGACATGGTTGTGTTGCTGAAATAGCAAGTAAGTTTTGTAACCCATTTTTTTTTATAAAAAAATTTTTACAGCAACTTGTGATGGAAATCACAATAATTCGATCAATTTTAATTACATATCGGTATTACTGGAATAGCAAGTAAGTTTTATAACATTTTTTTTATAGTAACTCGCGATAGGAATTATGATAATTCCAATACAACTAACTCAACTTTATCTACATTCTTGTATTATTAGAATAGCAAGTAAGTTATACCACAGAATTTTTTTCTAGCAACTTGCGTAGAAATCACAATAATTCCAACATAGACTATCTTAATTGTTGACTATATGTGGTGTTACTGGAATAATTCATAAGTTTGTAATATTATTTTTACAGTAATTCATGACGATAATTCTGATATATCAAATATAACTTTAACTGCATACTTGTGTTATTGGAATAGGGGTAAGTTATGTAACAGAATTTTTACAGCAAATTGGGAGGATCACGATAATTCTAATATAGACTACTTAATCTTTAACTACATACTGGTATTACTAGTATAATGCGTAAGTTTGTAACTTTCTTTTTTATAACAATGCGTAAGTATATAACTTTTTTTACAGTAATTCACAATAGAATCACGATAATTTAACTCAACTTTAACTCTATACTTGTGTTATTGGAATAGCACAACAGAATTTTTTCAAGCAACTTGTATAGAAATTACGATAATTCCATGTAGTTAACTTAGCCTTTGACTATATGCTGTGTTACTAGAATGATGCGTAAGTTTGTAATGTTTTTTTTTATAGTAATTCATAATAGGAATCATGATATTCTAATATATCTAATTCAACTTTAACTACATACTTGTATTATTGAAATAGCAGGTAAGTTATATAACAGAATGTTTACAGTAACTTGGAATAGGGATCACGATAATTCTAACATAGATTAACTTAATTTTTAACTACATAATGGTGTTACTGGAATAATGTATAAGTAATCTTTAGTTTTTTATACCGATTAATGCGAACAAAGTGCTTTGAAGGTATTAATGATAAATAAATATTTAGGCAGAGTTAGGAATTAGGTTAGAATTAGTATATTTTTTAGAAATAGTTTAGTGTTAGAATCAGTACATATTAATATGTTAAAATAAAAATATTTATAGGGAATTGCTATTTCCACCATGGCAAATTGCTATTTCCACCATGATCTACATTGCATTCCGAATATCACCGATCATATAATTTGATCGTACGTGACACGTGACAAGCCTCTAATACTATGTATAACTTTGAAATCGCTATATATATTTGAGATAGCCGGGTATCCCACCAGTTATAGGTTTTTTACATTCCACAACCCTGGTTTAGACCCGGGTAACAATAGAGGGGGTCTACTATGAAGAGGGTATTTAATATGGTAGGTATAAAACGATCGGTTATACAGTGTAGGGATGTTAAGCAACTCGGTTTAGTCAGTTTTCGAGTCAGTTAGAATCGAGTCGTTTTAAGTCGACTTCAGTAATATCATATGATATTTACCAAATTGAGAGCAATATGCATATCTACGTCAATATATGCAGTTTATCGTTATCAGTTTTATTGTCTTGATTTGTACAACTTCACATGATTAAAAACTCAAGTCTGGGTCTTCGGACAGACACTTTAACATCCCTAATACAGTGCATGTTACATGCAAATTTTTATTTTTATATCATAGTACGTATAAATAATTGTTACATTTACATATACCCTATTCTATAGTGAATAAGCACAATACCTTATACCTATAAGTAAACTAATAACCATTTGCATAAAAAAAAACTGCTATTATTAACTAAGTCTAACTATCTTCGTCCGAACGTTCAATATTAGGACACGTTCTACTATTGTGCCCGGTCTCACGACATATACCGCATCTCCTGTTATGACTATTCTCGTCTAAGCTTTCAGCATTAGGACACGTTCTACTATTGTGCCCGATCTCACGACATATACCGCATTTCCTTGACATCATCAATTCAAAGGTGGACGGATCTCTTTTAGTGGATGATTGAGGACGGTTTTTTGCTCCCACTGGACGTCCTCTTGTTTGTTGAACCTCTGGATCTTGTATATTTACAGTCGACTCTTGAAATAAGCTTGACATTTTTTCCAGAGCCGTACTTTTTTGGTGAATTGATAAAGAGGTAAATTGATTGCTATAATCTTCCCACTTTTGATGTAACGAATCTTCAGTTTCAGGTGGTTCTTGCTGAGACAATTGGCGTTGCTGGATCCACCAATGTTGATGAAAGTCGTCAAGCTGTAAACATTCGTCATTATCAAGAAGTTCCTGGATTGTGTGAGAACAAGGTAGGCCCATTGATGATCTGAAGGTACCACTACAAGGACGTAGTGGATTTTCTGGTGTTGCATTAGATGCTTTTAAAAATTGTTCATGAACTTTCTTTAATGCAAATGTAGACACTTTTAAAACGACCTGTGCATAGAATCGGCTGTTTTGAGTCTGGGGTATCCGAATCATCTCTTGGGAAGACTTGGTTTTAATTTCTTGATACTGGTTCTCTATCACCAAAGAAATTTTTTCGTAGACAATATGAATATCACCCATTGACACTTGAAGATATGTTTTTAGCATCGCATGGGCTCCTTCTACTCGCGATGTCGTCACATTACCTAGAGGTCAAAAAAATTAAATAAATAAAAACGGAACTAAAAACAAATACTAGAAGAATGATAAAAGAGAGGAAGAAAAAGAGGAATTCAAAAGGAAGAGAAAGGGGAGAATTACGAAACAAAAAAGGTTGTAAAAAGGTCATAAAAAATAAAAAAAATTTAAATACCTAGGTGCAAATAATGGTCTGCCCAACAGCTCACAAAATTTGTTTTAAATGGCAACCATGTCTCTTTCAAATATTTAATAACCGTTTGTTTTTCATTGTATTTTTCTACTAATTCTTCCCAGTTATTTTCAAAATTAGTTTCTTTTTTAGATTTTATAAGGTTGGACCAGCTTTCCATGAATTTTGACCATTCATCATTGGTTTGAAAATGAGGCCGACAGTTAACTAGCACATTTTTATTGATATGCCAAATGCATAGAAGATTATGTGACTCAGGAAACACCATTTGTACTGCATTCATCAAAGCTAGTTCACGGTCAGTCACGATAACTTGGGGCTTTGGGATGTCACCTAAAATGCGAGCAACACAAGTGAGGGCCCATCTGTAATCCTCTTCCTGCTCTGATTTTAAGAATGCAAAGCAGAAAGAGAATGTAGTGTTAAAACTTGTCATGCCAACAACATGAAGCAATGGCATTTTAAATTTATTGGTTTTGTATGTACAATCTATTAAGAGAACAGAATTGTATGTTTTGGTAAGTATGATTGATTTTGGATGTGCAAAAAAAAGATGAGTTAAATGTTCATCTTGATTATATTGATAATAATGTTCAAAATTCCCTTCTACAAGCTCGTCAAGAAGAGCCTGGATTGGTGTGCGACCTTGAAGATTGTCACGTCGAATCTTATTTCGAGCATTATAGATAGTTTTTGAGATTGCTAAATTATCTGGGTTGCTTTGACGGAGAGTAGAGAGTATCTCTCGAGGATAGATGCCTGCTTTAGACATTTCCTTGACTTTTTGTTGATCTTCTTTATTCAATTGACGACTGGATGGATGGCCTGAAATTTCTTCTGATGCCTTGTGATTGTGTTCTTTGTTATTTATTTTTAAATACCATTGACCATCTTCCATTTTCTTTCCATATAGCTCAAAACGGCACCCTATCAATCGTGTACTCGTAGCTCTCTGGCGGGTTTCATTAGTAAGGTTCAATCTATTACTGTAGTTGCCACCTCTGTCACATTGCAAGTAAACAAACTTGTCTTGTTCAGATCTTTTAATGCTTACTGCATACCCGTGACTAAAGGCATGAGTTCGGGCATGATCGATAAGAGCATCACGGCTTGGGAAGTATCCTTCTGAAGGTGGCGACAAGGACATGATCTTATATTTTCAGGAATGATAAGGTATACAACAATAATTGTAAATGAAAGCTTTATATTTATAAGTGTAAGAATTATTTTTAACTTGATTCTACTGACGATTTTCGAGTGGTGCTTTTATATTTTGAAATTCAATCTATATCTTAAGCGGGTAATTTTAATATCAGTATGATAGTGTGACCTGATCAGTCGTATGATTTTATTTAAGAAAACGTACCACACTCATCAGCCATTATATATAATAAGAGGATAGGTTTATAATTTAACAAACCATACCATTCTGACTAGGTATTATAGTACAGTAAATTATCGAATCAGTATGGTATGATTTTTTTTGTTAGAAAACGTACCATATTGATGTGGTATTAATCTGTCTGTCTATACTAATATTTCGACAATGTCACGTCAGTTTGTCATGTCATTTTAATAAATTAAGAATTGACATATGTCTTTTCAAAATCTATATGCATTTGTATACATCGTATGATAATGGACACATCAGCCGAACCGATAAATAACGGCATTAGCTGATATTATTATCCGCATAATTACTTTACTTTTTTTGCCTATTATGCAGTTTTTATCATAGGAAGCATATGCATCGCATAATTATGAAGGCCTTAACATGATATTGGAAATTTAGCATTGATGCATATGTATGCATCGCATAATTACAGTATGAACGCCTTAACATGATATTGGAAATTCAGCATTGATGCATATATATGCTCCGCATAATCATAAATACCTTGTTAGTTATCTTCCACGCCTAATTCTATCATTCGTACATAGTATAGTTAAGACCTTTTGGGATAGAATCAGGGCGCGGGTAATGATTTATTTAATGAAGCATGAACACTTGAATTACGTAGCATAAGTGCGTTTATACATAATTCTTTGTAACATGTTTATTTTAATTTCTGAAGAACCCGTAAATATATTAAGAAAAAAGCTTTACTTTAAATATGTGAACAATAAAAATGACACTATAAACCAAAACCTTTATTACATGAACTAAAATGACATGTCAACTTGGAACTTACTATACATTCTGATATCTATAAACCAAAATCTTTATTTATAAGTAAAAAACTAATTTATTACACTTGCGCAATATTATATAACGATTATATCGCCTCACGGCACATCACTTAATACACCTGATTTAATAGTAACTATCAACCTAATCGCTACTAAACAAATTAACAAAAACACTCTAACCAATACTAACCAACAAAAGAACATGCCAACAATAACATCCTAACCTAACCAATACTAACAGAAAGGCACCCTAACCCAAACTACAATGATTATAAAACGCAAAAGCGACTAGTAAAATACCTAACGTAGTGTACAAACAATGATGGATGACAGTGAAAATGACAAATCCAAGACTCTTCCAAGAATAATAATGCCGCCAGCAACAACGATAATATTTCACGGCTCCAATAACGACGAACCCCAATAACGAAAGTATTTTACCACTTTACTAACGCGACACCAACGAAGCTAAAGAACAGCCTACCCGATGTGTATCGCCTGAAAAAAAAAAAGTTACTACTGTAAACACGCCAACAAGCCAAAACAACAAACCAAAAAAACCACACACTTTCCTGAATACCCAAGAAACGAAAAGAGAAACTAAAGATACCTTCGAAAATACCCAGAAAAAAAAAAGTATTAGTAAACGCGTCCAAAATCAGAAACGACAAAACTAATACTCTCCTTAAGTTTCCAAATTCGAAATGTCCACACAGTATAACTGGTAAAAAGACATGGCAATGCATTTACACTAACTGTAGTGAAATACAGCGACTAACTTCAACAAAAGCACCAACGACAAAGTAAGACGGTGCAAAAACGTCGAAATCAACTAAAAAAACCACACCCAAGAACGAAACGAGAAACTAAAAACGCCCTTGAAAATACTTGAAAAAAAAGGAGTATAAGTAAACGCGTCCAAGACAAAGCCTGAAATTTCAGAATCCAAAATGTCCACACAGTATAACCGGCAAAACGACAATGGCAATGCATTTACCCCAACTACAGTGAAATTCAGCGACTGACCTCAACAAAACACCAACGACGGTGCAAAAACGGCAAAATCCACATCTGTGATTACTCCAATTACGGTGACAGCGATTCCGAACACAACGCCAAAAAGCGACGAAACCCACACTGACATGGCCAATGACGACGACTCTAATTATAACACCAGTAATGACGAAAATTGAAAGGACGAAATTCTATTAGTTGAAAGAAAAAAAAAAACTATTAAGTAATAAGAAAGAAAGCTTATAAATAATCGCTAAACTTAGAAACTAAGGTGCTCTCAATGTGATTAGCTAGCTATCGATATATTACGATCGGTGATATTCGGAATGCAATGTAGATCATGGTGGAAATAGCAATTTGCCATGGTGGAAATAGCAATTCCCTATTTATATATATAAAATAAATATACTTAGCTGTAAATATTTATTAAACTTGCAATTGTATTTAATATACATGTCTAAAAAAATTGATCATAAATAAATAAAAATTGAAAAATTGATAGTAAGAAAACATTAAATGATAAAATAAACAAAAAAAATGAAAAAAGTTATAATTAATAAAAAAAAATTAAAGTCAAAAATAAAGAATAATTTAATTTTTAATAAAAATAATTAATTAAAAAATTTATAAAATAATAATAATAAAATCTCTACCCGAGTATATTATTAAATTATCTAAATATCTAGGCAATTTATTATAGCTATATAATAAATATATCTACCTGAGTATAATCTTTATAATAAAATAATATAATTAAAAAAATTAAAAGTAAAATAAATTTTTATATAATTTATTAAAACTATATATATAGAGTATATATATATATATTAATTTAATTTTAAAGATTTGCCGCTCCAGACTTACACCGGTTTCCGGTTCCTAGTAATACAACAATGATATGTTTATTTACTACTATAATATTTTAAAGGCAAAAAGGAAATGGCGACCTGTCGCCATGGAGACCCCTATATGATCGGCCAATCATTTTTTGAGATTGGTAAATTATATATAGCTTGTCTCCGAAATACCAGATTCAATCTGGATTTAGATCTGCAAGTAAATCTAGATTTTTTTTTATATTGTATTGTTTTTTTTTATTTCGCGATACTGTACTAATATTTCTTTTTCTTAGATAAGTACAAATTTTTTTTTTTTTTTTTTTATTGTCACTAATTTCACTATTTCTTTAGGACTTTTCGTCTTTCTTCTTTTAAAAACTAAAAAGCACTAGACCAGTTTTTGAATAAGTTCTAGTGTTATTTTTTTTACGTTTTTTTTTGTTACAGGTACTAACTTTTTATTTTTTTTAGGTACTTCTTTTTTGAAATCGTTATTTATGAAGTCGTCATTCTTGGAGTCATTATTTTTAGAGTCATCGTTCTGGAGTCGTCATTCTTGGAGTCGTTGTTTTTGGAGTCGTTGTTCTTGGAGCCAAGTCGTCGTCTTGGAGTAGGAATTGTTATAGTAGTGAGTGTCAGGATCCTTGTCAGTTTAAATATGTTCATTTTCGGCATTGTTGTTCTTTAGTGTTAAAGTTTTTTTTCGAATTGCGTTGGAAATAGGTATTGGGCTTTTTCAAATAAGTATTGGTTTTTTTCTTCTTTGCTTGCTTGTTTTTTTTTTGTTACATGTACTTACTGACTTTGCTTTTTTTTTAGGTGTTTCTTCATTTGATATTAAAAGAAATAGGTGCTGGGCTTCGCTGTTATGACTATGTTGTTGAAGCTTTCATTGAGTAGGTAGATTGCGTCTTTGCTTCAGTGCTTTTTTGCATTTCTGTTTCGGTGCTTTTTTGCATTTCTGCTTTAGTGCATTTCTGCGTGTTTCAGTGCTTTCTTCATTCTTAACTCTGTGCCTTTTTTTTTTTATATATATTATTATAAGGCTTTTGGTATCTTCGTTTCGTCTTCGTGAAAACAGTCGAGTTAGAAAGTTTTTAAGAAACCGTTTGGCGAATTTGTTATGGGCTTTGTTATGGGTACGTGGGGCCAGTGTTGTACACGGACATTGTCCCGCTGATTTTTCAGGGACGCAGACAGTCCGAGACGGGACGTCCGGGACATGTCCGCAATAATGTCCCAACATGATACATGTCCGCCAAGTAAAACCAATCAAATTGCGGAATTATACGAATTTTATTGGTAGATGATCACGTGTTGAGTCGCAAAATGTCCGGGACAAAAAAAATTCTGGGTGGACATGTCCCGGACGTCCCGTCCCGGACTGTCCGCCGTCTGTGTCCGTGTCCCATGACAACACTGCGTGGGGCTGGGCAAAATATTTGGTAGTATTTTATATATATATATCGGTCATCCGATTTGTTACATGTAAATTTCATATCTAATATATATGAAATTTTAAAAAATTATATATAAAATTACTATAAACTTTGAAGCGATGATGTTTTTCAACTTACATATTAATTTAAAATTAAATTTTGCGATTATATAGAGCAAAAAGAGGTGAATAAAAAAACCTTTCGTGCCAAGCCATAGTTCTGGCATTTTTGCACAAACCAAAAATGTAACTTTGCCAAAAACAAATATTTATTGATTTTAAGATCATGATTATATGTAAAATCATGCCCTGAACAACTTTACTTAGACGAAGAAAGTAGGTTACCTTGTAAGAAAAATGGGTTGTCTATGTACAAACGTTAAAATTTTTAATTTTGCAATATAAAACTTTTTTTTTCATTAGGTAACCTACTTTGGTCGCTTAAGCAAAGTTGTTCAGCACGTAATTTTACTCGTCTGAGATTAAAATGCGTTTTTTCAGCCATTTGCTAGGTGAAAAATGGGGTCGAAGTTAGAAAAAAATTTTTTTTTAAAAAATTTTTTTAAAAAAAAATTTTTTCTAACTTCGACCCCATTTTTCACCTAAAAAATGGCCGAAAAAACGCGTTTTAATTTTAAACCAAGTAAAATTACGTGCTGAACAACTTTGCTTAAGCGACCAAAGTAGGTTACCTAATGAAAAAAAAGTTTTATATTGCAAAGTTAAAAATTTTAACGTTTGTACATAGATAACCCATTTTTCTTACAAGGTAACCTACTTTCTTCGCCTAAATAAAGTTGTTTAGGGCATGATTTTACATATAATCATGATCTTAAAATCATAAATATTTGTTTTTGGTGAAGTTACATTTTCGTTTTGTACAAAAATACCAGAACTGTGGCTTGGCATGAAAGGTTTTTTTATTTACCTCCTTTTGCTCTATATAATCGCAAAATTTGATTTTAAATTAATATGTAGATTGAAAAACATCATTGCTTCAAAGTTTATAGTAATTTTATATATAATTTTTTAAAATTTCATATATATGAAATTTATATCTAATATTCGTCTTAACTTTGTACTTTTTTTTTTTATATATTAGGCTTGTCTTTGTTTCATCTCCATCGAGTTAGGAAGTTTTTAAAAAGCTATTCAGTGATTTTGCCATGGGCTCTGTTTTGGTACATGGAGCTAGGCGAAGTATTTGTTAGTATTTTTTTTTTTTTTATGCAAGTGCTTTCTTGCTTTTTTTTATATATATATATATATTAGGCTTGTCTTCATTTCGTCTCTGTGGAAAATAGTCGAGTTAGAAAGTTGTTAACAGTTAAGAACGATTTTGCCGTGGGCTCTGTTATGGGTACGTGGGGCTGGGCAAAGTATTTGGTTTTTTTTTATATATATGTACTGTATAAATAAAGTAATAAAGTGCATAGTTGGCTATGATATTATAATGCAGTATGCAGAAAAATAAATTAATAAAAAAATAGTTTGTAATTATATAATAATGTATCGTTGGTTTTTTTTAAAAAAATAAAAAACTTCAAAATGATTCGCTTTAACTTGTGGTTTTGTATTTTTGGGTGATCGACTAATCAAAATCGGTTCTTGAGTCACATGTTCACTTTGCGACATGTAACTCACGTGTTCGATTTTGATTGGTCGATTGTGGGGTCGGCATGGCGACAGGTCACTATAAAATAACACCCAATTTTTTTTACATTTTAATTTTTTTATATTATCGTTTTTTTTATATTACTTTTTTTTATTTTGTATTTTTTTTAAAATTCGAAATAAAACAATAGTGAGAATTGCTAGTTGGGTTCAGGTAGATGACAGTAGGGAAAAATTAATTGCAGAAGAATATGTTAGAGTAGAAAATTGGCCCTCATCAACCAAGGCAGAACTTGTCGCAATTTGGTTAGCTCTCATTACAGCTCCTAACAATTCAACAGTAACAATCATTTCAGACAGTGCAGCTGTGTTAGCAAGTATCAACAAAAAAGAAATATCTAATACGCCAAGTAAATGGCTTAAAGAGAAAAATTACCTAATTACATTAGAAATTATAGATGTAATCTATTTCAAGAAGATCAAGCTAACGCTCGAAAAGATCAAGGGCCATAGTGGTAATATCTGGAATGACAAGGCAGATACACTGGCTAAGCTTGCTCTACATCTTCCTTCCTCGACAAATATTCTAAGAAACTGCAATTCGAGAGTACAGGTTCCTCTCTTGTGGCAAGACTGTCTTGTAAAAAAGCCTACACGCTTTTTATTAAAACATTACTAACATGGCAGACGGCCGCCAGATGGAGAATTTCTAGTGCGATTATGGCTATTGAGCCAGATCTTAATCAAACAAACTATGACTGGCGAAGTTTTTGGGATTTAAAGAAAAAACAAAATGGCATTCACTGTACATCACTCTTTCAAAGTAAACGGCTTGCTACCCAAATCAAGTACCTTGCTAACAAATTGCCAGTCCTGGATGAATTAAAGAAACGCAGACCATTGTTATATACAAGCAATAAGTGCATATACTGTAAAGTAAAGGCAACAGAAACACAAGACCATTTGGCAAATTGTACTTATTATGAATGAAGCTGGATAAACATTACTAAAGTAGCAGCTAGAGTTACATGGTCCAAATTGAGTAGCACAGACCAGTTTTTGCTTCCACTAGTAAGTTACTACCAACTGGTGTAGGTTCGCATAAGCAAGAAATCATAGAACTACGTCGAAGTTATATGAGAGGTCTAGTACCTAACAAGCTTTTGGAACACCTTACATTTCGGCTTACCTCAGCAAACATAGCCAAGACACTTATGCAGAATTTTGTCTCAATAGTATGGAATGGTTTTTACGAATCTATATGGAAAGAACGGTGTCAGCTTATTAGGCTTTGGGAAAAAGAAGAAGGCATCACTATTAAGGAGAAAAAAGGAAGGCCAAGAAGAAACACACATCTATAGGAAAAGTTAAAAGTGCTGGAAAAGGAAAGACAAGTGTCAACAACACCAATGCAAGTTCAAGCAAAGTGTGTTTAGAAAAGAGTGTATTGGTACTCAATGATAGTAAAAAGGATATTGAAGAAAAGAGCCGTACTGCTGACAGTTTGTGGCAAGTAGCAGTTAAAAGTTATATCCAAAGTGGTGAAATTCCTTTTTGGGCTGGGTCTTAGACAGATTTGACAAAACTCTCCGATTTATCCGTAAATTGGTGAGACAACTCGCAATTAGGTGCTACAAGGCAACCGGTTGATGTCAGGCGTGATTTTCTACTTTTGTAGATTTTGTATATAGAAATAGTTTACTTTTTCTGTACAAATAACACATTATCAGGCTCTGGCGAGATTTGTCTAAGAATAAAAAAAAAAAAAAAAATAGTGGGAATAAAAAGTAAATTTCCAGTTATTCTCATAATAAGAAATAACTGAATTTACTTTTATTTCCATATATGTATATACATATATGATACTACTTTTTTTTATTTTAATGTATATTTTTTTTAGAGAATATGTTTTCCACACACCCGCATGACTGTGCACCCTATATGCATAATATAAATAAGATCGTCAATATAAGATTTTTTGATTTTTTTTTGTTTATTTTTGTTTTACCGTATTTTGTTCTAATTTTTTTTCTTTTTTAGCTGCTATCATTTGTCGTATTGTCTTGGTATCATTGCAAGGATCATTGTACTAGTAGGTGTTGTCATAGATGCCATCATAGGTGTTATGTTAGATTTTCTCTCAATTATGTTTCTTTGGAAAGTGATCTTGCGCCAGCGTTCTTCTTATAAGTTTCTATAGAGCTATAAAGAACATTCTTGGTGAGTAGTTTTGTATATTTACGTTTTTCCAGTGGGTGGCCTTGCATTTTTTTTTGGAGTTGTATAGTATAGTGTAATCTTGGTAAGTTCTCTGGCTCGTGTTAAGTGGTTTATTGGTTTTTCATTTGTCCTTTTTTTTTTTAATACTTTTCTTCTGATTTTGCCATTGGAGCCGCTATCGTTACTGAAGTCGCTATTTTCAGGTAAGTTTTTTAACTTGTGTCAATTTTTTTTTTATATTACTGATGCTTCTCTCTCTTCCAGGTATGATTTTGCCATTGGAGCTATTGTTACTGGAGTTATTGGATTCACTGTTTTTGGTAAGTTTTTTTGTCTTGGGTCATTTTTTTTATTTTCTTATATATTTACTGATGCTTCTTTTTCTTCCAGCTGATTTCGCCGTTAGAGCCGTCATTACTGAAGTTATTGGAGCCACCGTTTTCAGGTAAGAAAGTCATTGGAACTATCATTTTAGAATAACCATTTTCAGTAAGTTTTTATTTTTGGCTGTTGCTTTTTTTTTGTTGTTTTTTCCTCCTTATTAGGGTACTAACTCTTTTCTTTTTTCAGGTGCGATTTTACCGGCATTACTGAAGCTATTGGAGTCGCCTTTTCAGGTATGTTTTCGCTTTGGGACCGTTAATTTGGTTTTTTTTTTATGACTTATATATTTCTAATGCTTTTTTTTTTAGTTGTGTTTTCGTATTGAAGTTGTCATTACTAAAGTTATTGGATGCTTTTCTTCTTTTAGATACAATTTCGCCGTTGGAGCCATTGTTAGAGTTCAGGTTTGGGTTAGGATTGGTCTTTTAGTTGTGATTTCACTGTTGGAGCAGTGTTGGAGCCGTGTTAGGGTTTGGGTTAGGGTTCGGATATTCGTTATTTTGTTTTTTTAGTCATAGTATGATTTATCATTTGTTTTATTCTTCATTTTTTTTTTTTTTTTTTTTTTTTTTTTTTTTTTTTTTTTTTTTTTTTTTTTTTAAAGAGAGGTCTTTCTTCTATTTTGTTTATTAATGAAATTATAAAATAATACATAATACAATTATGTAATGATACATTTTATATAGGGGAAAAGGGGATAAAGCTAGTTTACTTCAGATCTAATCTTTACCAAATCAGTCAAAAACCTCCAGATTATATATTACTAATTAAGTTTGGTAATGCGTTATAATTAATGAATAAGTGGGTCCAATTGCTATAGTTGAGGCCTTTGGTTGTTGTAGCTGATCGCATGTTTAGTGGGGTTGCTAGCGGAAAATGCAAAAGGGGTTGCTTTGTTTATTTCTGCCCGATTCTTGGTCCAAATTTTCTTGTATATCTTTTTGATGACCGTATGATAATAAATTGGTGTGATTACACGAAGGTTCAGGATAACGACGGTCAGATCCAACGAACAGAACAGACTATGGATACCTGTGCAGCTGTGAGAGCCGAGCCTAAAACGGTGAGTGACCTTGTAAAAGACACAAATATCTCCTCAGATAACATTACATCATATCACTCTGAGGAAACTTGCTATAATCTTTTTCTACAAAAATACAACCTCCCTCTACTTTCAAAACCACAAACCTTTAAATCTTTTATTAAACACCTGTTTAAACAATCTTTTTTCTATTCTTATAAGATATCTATAAATACAACTACACTAGAAACTCATATATATCTAAGTACTAAAGACAAACTTCTTCCAAATCATACTTTACTATCACCTAACCAATTTCCTATCTATTACGACTCACCTATTAAATCTTTATTCAACAACTACCAAGAAAATAATCTCCCTACTACTACAATAACTCCCTATATAGCCAACTCTATACCTTCTAACTCTTCTACTCTAAAGCTCAATATAGCAACACATAATGTACAAGGCTATAATACACCAACTAAAAGACAACTTTGGGAGGAATTCTGTTTTAAAAACAATTTACATATCATTAGTATACAGAAACAAAATTTTCATCCTTAAAAATCTAAAAAATTTTTTAATACTCCACAATTTACTTACTTCTGGTCTAGTTTAGACAATTCAGCAGAAGGCACTGGTATAATGATCAATAACTCTTTAAAATCCCATATTCACAATATTCATACACACCCTGGTGGAGCTATTGCAATTGATTTGTTTTTTAAACATGACTTCAAATTTAGAATAATATCAGTCTATCTTTCTTCAACAAACCAGCAATATCGCAACCAAACACAAGATAAAGTAATAAGCTGGATTCAGCAAGCTTTATCTCTGAATCTGCACCCTATTATCCTTGGAGACTTTAATGCCTCTAACACTTCTTACCAGTCAACATCCAAATTCAAGCTATTATCCTACCTCCACAATAATAATATGTATGATCTTGCAGACCATACCAATAATTTACAATATACCTGGCAACGCAACAATCTGTGCAGCCGTATTGACTACATTTGGGCATATGATTCAATTATTCCTTATCTCACAAACTTTGCTCTCCAAGAACCACTATCTTCTACTCAGAGTGATCATCTTATCCTTATTTCTAGTTGGGCATTTCCTTTTGCACTTTCATCAAAACTTCGACACAAAACCCGATGCAAACGTAGAATTTTTAACTATAAATCTATGACCAAAGAAAAATGGGAAGAATTTTCATCCCAAACTCAAAACAAAATTCAGTCACTAAATACCCCATTATCTATACATACTACAGAATCCCTAGAATGCACTTGGCACAAAATCCAAACAAGTATTATTAGTTCTGCCCTTCAAATTATACCTAACAAAAAATTTTCTGTCCGAAACTTTCATCATACCTTTTCCTCCAAAGCGACAGACCTTCATCAAGATCTCCAAATTATAGGAAGCATTATGAAACAAACTAAATATGCACTGTCCTGCAATTGTACACTACCTCCTAATATCTATTCACAAATTTCATATATTAATTCTAAACACAATCTCAATATTCTACAACCTCCTCTACATAACCAAAACCTTACTCAATGGCTCAAAGAAACTAAAATTGCTTGGAAAACACTATATAATGCAAGAAATATTGAAAACTCTCAGTATTTACGACACCACATTAATTCTGCTATTAATACCAGATGTGAAAGAATACTTACACAGCCTACTAAAATGATTAATAGTATACTTAATTGTCATACTGATCCTGTACATTTTGATAATATCAAAACAGAAAATGATATTATTACTGATTCACCAATAATTAAAGAATATATCCAATCACACTTCCATCAATGGACAGCTCACAATCCATATAATCAATCTATTTTTCAAACAGAATGGCAATCAGAGTACAAACCTTCTCCAACTATCCTTTCTTCCTGGTACAACACAGTTCTCACTGAAATTACTGCTGAAGAAGTTACTAGTACTATAACACAATTTCCAAACAATAAAGCTTGTGGGCCTTCAGGTATTAGCTACGAAATGCTTAAACATTGTGGAACAAAAACAATTCTTGCAATTACAGCTCTCTTTAATCGATGCATTCTATCACAACAAGTTCCAAAACAATGGAAGGACAGTCGTATTTTTCCAATTTCTAAAAAACCTACATTTGATGGAAATCTAAATAACACATGCCCTATTAGTCTTATTGAACATATTAAAAAACTATATACTAAAATCCTCACTAACCGCCTTAATAATACCCTTTTATCATACAATATTCTTAATCCACACAATTACATTGCCTTGCCAGGCAATAGTACAAATATTCCTATTCATATTCTCAATAACTTTATTGAAGATGCAAACTGTAACCAAAAAGAAATTTGGCTTCTCTCTCAAGACATTAGCAAAGCATATGACTCTGTTAATCTTAATCTTCTTGAAAAAGCACTTTACCGACTCAACATGCCCTCTCAGTTAATTAATATTATCACCAACTTACTTACTGACCGGTCAAACCGAGTTATTACCAACTTTGGACTTACACAACCTTATGAAGTACAAGATGGTATAGACCAAGGTGAAACTATAACCCCACTACTTTGGTGAATTTATTATGATCCTCTTATTAGCAAAATTTCTAGTACATATACTGGTTACACTAGTTCTGCTATATGGACTACAACAATATCACCTCCAGTATTTAACAAAACAGAAGCCTCAGCTTCAGTTTTAGCATACATGGATGATACTCTATGGATTGCACAATCCTTTCAACAACTACAACAAATTATACAAACTGCATCATTATTTTATCAAATGACCAATATTAAAGTTAATCCAAACAAATCAGTACTAATCTCTAACACCAAGAAATCTCATTCTATTACTTTTCTCAATTCATCTATTCCAACCCAACCTCTTCATACTCATTTCAAATTTCTTGGTTGCTGGTTTACTACCAATACCAAAACATACCCTCAAATCAAATTAATTACACAAGAAATATTCGAGATTGTAAATACTCTTAACACAAAAATAATAACTGACAAACAGGCTAGTTATATTATTAATACTGTAATAACACCTATACTCGAATACCGAATTCACAACATTGTTTTGTCACAATCAATATGCAACAAAATCCTTGCAAGATATCTTATAGTTGCAAAACACAAAGCTAAACTAGCCAAATCTACTTCTAATAGTACAATGCTTAACCATAATATTTATGGTATCAAGAATATCTGGGATATTCAGCTATAATATCATATATCCAATTTTATCCTCCAACTAAACAATAAAGAACTATTAGGCACTAGTACACACATTAGATTACAACAACTACAAAACTATTTATGGTCTATTACTAATATACTACTACACCCTAACCCCATAATAGACAGAGCTAACAAAAATACTACAACTTTTAAAATTATCCTACTTTTAAAACATCTTGAATTATCGATTTATGCACATTCAGATATAATACAACCCTATACTATAGACTTACCCTATACACCACTTGAAAATATATTGCAAACTCATACTCACTACCCAATATTTAAACGTCAACTTCGATCAAAACATATTATATTTCTTGAACAACTTACATCTTTTGACAACTCTGTACTCCTTACATGGGAACATATTTCACCAAGAATTAATTCTCTCATACCAGGCAAGATACCTAAATAGTTTACTATACTAGAAAGTAAAATAACTACTAACTCCACTACTAGAAAACTTATATCTACACTCCAACTACCTTCAAAAAACTCTTTATCCTACACTACTGGTCATTTAAATACTAAAAACAAGCCTTGGCTTATAACATACAAAGAACAAAACATTATCATGGGAAAAGCTAGACGCTTTAACCCACAAACCAACACTATCTCTATTACACACTGGACTTCTAAAATTGATGAAACAAAGACATCTTTATATCCAATTTCAAATATTGTTTGTTATCAATGTACTGGTTGTTCGTTTAACTCAAAAAGAATTCAAAACTATTGTACTATTGACATTTCTGCAACTTTATCTACTAAATTTTTGGGTAGAAAAGTTTACAAACAAACATCAAACAAACTCAAGCTCAATGCCAACTATCTTGATCTACTTTTCTCTATAGCATCTCGCTATCTGCTTTCAATACCAACTTTACCTTCTATACCAATTCACCCTATGGCAATAAATGAGATTTTTTCTCCTAATACTTCAACTAATACATTGCAACAAATAGCACAAGCAAATACTATTCTTTCAGAATTTACCTTTTATACCGATAGATCTGTTACCAATCTTGGTAATTCAAGATGCTCAATGGGCATTGCCTGGTACAGATTTACAACAACTCAATTATCCACCAGTTCTCTGCACAAATCCAAAACTGGCCATCATCATACAAAGCAGAACTAACTGCAATACTATTAGCTATTTGTACATGTCCTTGAAATAGTACTATTCACATATATACTGACTCCCAATCTATTATTTCAAAATACAAGGCCCTTCTAAACACTAAATACAATACTAGCAAAATATACTCATATAATTATTGGCCTATTTGGCATACCCTTTTATACCTTATCCAATCATATTCATATACTATTACTTTACATAAGGTTCCAGCACATAGCGATAATGAATTTAACAATTTTGCTGATCAACTAGCAAAAAACCATACAAGTTTTTCTATTTTACAATTTCTTCCTAACAACATCTACAACCCTTCATTTTATCTACAATATAAACAATTTAATGTAGAACAACCTACACGTCACTGTATTAAAAATATTTGCAATGCACATATTATTGCAATGTGGTCATCACAAAATCGAATTCAGCATATTATTCCTATTGCAACCCAAATCGATTGGAATGCTACATGGCTTTTCCTTAACAATAACCACAAACGCTCATACAATTATACTAACTTTCAACTTTGCCAATTCAAATCATTTCGAATTAAAAACTTACTTCATATGCTCCCTACACTATCTTATCTTAACTCCTTAAATTCTACAAATTCTAAACACACAAAATGTATTTCCTGCAACCAACCTGAAAGCCAATTTCATTGGCTACTTTGTACTAGATATAATAAAATATCCCAAATCATCCATAATACTATTACACAATTCTCATTCTCAGATCTCTCAGACATAACAGAAATTCAGATTTAACAACTTCATACAAATCTTATTAATCATCAATGCTTAAATCCTAATTACAATTCCCCCTTCAATACCCCCTCATTTATAACTACCATTCAAGGCTTTATTCCACTTCCATTAATTAATACAATATCCCAATATTCTTCTTACAAAATAGCTTCCAATATTGTTATTAAAATTCTCCTAAATATCTCTTATAATACTTATGAACAACTTTGGAAACCTTACTGTACTAAACTTGCACAATGGAAAACCTCTCAAAACTTTAGCTCAACATCTACTATTCTTCCAAATCCACATACTTCTGTATATAAACATACTAGAATTCACTATACCTACAGATGCATCTGTGGTCTTCCTGACTAGCTACATGATGAAGATACAAATACATGTTCACCTACTGGTCGTGCACTTCAAAAAATTGATACCTGGTCCTACCAATAGATCAAATATAGCTCAAATACTAATTCTATACTCTATATCCAAATCTAGGTGAGTTTTAACCACTTTAGTAGGTTTAGGTTGCAGATAAATTAGATAATATTAATTTTGTTTATAGTCTGAGTCTCAACTCTTGTAATATAAACTGTATTAAAAATATTCTTGTAATATTGAGAAACCCCAAGAGGAATCTCTCACAGTTTATCAATAAAGATAGAGGCAAAACCTCATCTTAAAAGCAAAAAAAAAAAAAAATAAAATAAAAAAAAATAAATTGGTGTGATTTTGATTAAAGTTGCTTGTTTGGGTATAGGAAATAGTATGGAGGATGTTATTGCAGCTACTAGAATTTTGTCAGTAATATGTGTTTTTATAAATACTTTTATATGTTCGTCTTGGTTCACAATTAGACATTCTTCTTTGGTTGCTATTTTGTCGAGTACTGTTTTTAAGATATCTTCCACTTTAGTTTCATTTTTGGGACATATTAACCAGTGGGTTGCGTCGTCTTCAGATTGTAGGCATAGTGGACTTTCATAGTTTGGGTATAGATCCGGTTTTCTGTTGTGTAGTGTTAGTAAGGTGAGTAATTTTATAGTTAGTATTTTAACTTTAAAGATTTTTAGTCTTTCTTCTTTGGAATTAGTTGATCTTGCCAAGGGTCTATTGTAGTTGTTTAGGTTATTGTATGTTAGTTTCCAGTTGACGTTAGTTGTTTTTTGCCATTGATTGATTCTTGATTGTGATAGTCATTTGTAGAGTTCCTCAAATTCAAATCAAATCAAATATTGGGTCAATTTGAATTTGATCAAATCAATTTGACCCTGATTTGAATTTGATTTGATTCAAATATTTGGATTTGAATTTGATTTGAATTTGAATTTTTAATAGTAATTTTCAAATCAAATAAAATATTTGAAAAATCAAATCAAATTTAGCCAGATTTGAATTTGATCAAATCAAATATAGTCAAATTTGAATTTGAATTTGATCAAATATTTGATTCAAATATTTGAAGATCAAATCAAATTGCGGAAACCTAGTCATTTGTTTATTGATTTTGCCTTATGTGTAATCTTTAAGAGCTTGCGTATACTATAAGGTTCGTTTAATTAATTGAATAAAATGCTGAAACTATTTGGAAGTGTTTTGGAAGATAGAAATTCAGTTGTTAATACTGTGTTTGGTTCTGATATTATTAGTGATCCTTCATTATTGCATTCGTGTTTAACTTCTTTTAATTGAATTATGAAATGTAGACTGAGAAGGTAAGGGGATAAATCGCCTTTTAGCACATGCTTTTTAAGATAGCCAGGTGTGTTAGAGATTAGTAGCATGGCAGATATTTGTTTTAATTGGTCAAAAAATGTAAACAAGTAAACAATATGCATGATGTAGATCATTATAATACCTGTGATTGCCCATGATAATTAACTAATTAAATTACATAATTTTTAATATTAGAAAATGAAACTTTGCTTATATACAGAAAACAGATAGATATACATAAAGCAAAATGAATATAATATTTATTATTAAATACCCAACTCATTAAAGAGCTAATATGTGAATATTATAAATTATTAGTAAAATTATCTTTGTTTTTTATTTATTATCTTTTGAAAGAATAAAGTATTTGATTTTATTTCATTATTATAATCTTTATTAGAGATACACAACCTTTAGTCCATATAATTAATAAAACAATAATATTTATATACTGTATAAACTATCAACCTACTATCTAACCCAATGTTATTAAATAAAAAGTTTTTTAGATTTAGATCTTAACACATAACGTTTCAATCTTCATTTTTTTTGTTGGCCGTTTTTAGCATTTAAAACTTACATACAGTTAATATAGCTAATACTATAATAAATAGTAAAAATATTCGCTTCTAAGTGAACAGAATCAAATTGAGCCAAATTTAAATAAACAGAATAATATTATTAATTTTAAATAAATCAATAAAGCATAATTTTTTCACCAATTTACATATTATTTCTAAGTAATCACACCCCATTCAGCAGATTTTAGATACCACTCAAATGCCTTTTTTCAGCTTTCTTGATTCCGATTCTGTTTCCTCTTTTCAATTTCAAATTGATAACAGCATCCTATATTGTATATATTAACAGCATAATTTATGATAACAAAATATATAAGTTGAAATAAATAAATACCTTTAATCGCCTTTGAATTAATTTTGTACTAATAATTTTGCTAGTATATATTTCATCAGGATGCTTTGGCAATGATTTAATAAGAATTGCTTTTTAATTTCATTATTGTTTGATAGGAGTTCCAGATACAACCTTTGGTCATGATCCTTTGCAAATTTCTACTGCAAGATTTAAATTAAATTTATGCTCATCAAAGGGTCTTTGACCAATTGACAGTTCTATCATAATCATACCATACCCATAAATATCTGCTTTTTGTGTAAATGGCTTATCGCCTAATAAAATTTCAGAAGCAACATAGCTAGCTGAAACTTTCTCATCTACTTTTCTAGACAATCCCAGATCTGCGATATAGGATTGTGTATTTTCATTAGTGTGTTGATTTTGCAAAATGTTATTACTATAAAAATCTGCATAGATATATTATGAATTTATATAATTTATATACAGTATCTTTAAGTATTTGTAATTTTGTCTGGCATATAAAACTAATAAAATTTTTTTTAAATATTTATTAAAACTTCATTATCAGCATACTAAAAGGTTATCAAGTAATCTTTTGTTTTTACATTTTGGGTTATTCCAAATATTGCGAGCTTAGTATAATGTAATTTACATTCCATAGGACTTTTAAATTTAAAATTTAAACAATAAATTAGTTTAATAAACTATTAGAAAAATTATCAAAGCAATAAATTAACTTATTTCTTTTAAAAATTATTGTTTTTCTTCGAACTAGTCAATGTCTTGAGTGCAACGGTACTGAATAGTTCATGCACTCTTTTGTAAATTTTTAGCTTTTCGTATGCTATTCAACCAGGTTGCTGAATATACTGAACCAAATCCGCCTTTACCGATTTCTTTAACATAATATAATTTATTAAATGGAATCTATTCAATTGTATCTTCATATATCCAGGCTTTAAGTTGAAATGCTTTTATGCAATCATCAACATCTTTATTTCCAATTCTCCACTGTGTTACTTTGTCCGGGTCACACCCTAACAATTAAACTTGTGTAAGAAATCTTTAAATAAGCTAATAAAAATCGATGTATTTTTCAATCTATTCATAAGATTTATCTTTTCTTTCACGCCAAATCCATAATAATGAATAGCAGTTTTCTGAATCCCTATGGTAAGTGCTTTATGCTTATTAATTTCGACTCCAATTACTAAATAATAACAATAACTAACATGATATATTTCTACATGTTTGCTGATTTTTGATAATATATAAACGCCTTGATTTTATTCTTTTCAACCCCTATCTATATTCGTAACAATAGCCAAGACAATTAATTCCTTCAATTAGTGTTCCGCACGGATCAGATCAGACGGATATTTTTAAAGATCCAAATCTGATCCAAAATTTCAATTCGGGTCCAAGTATAGATTCGAATCAGTGTTTAAATATACGAAACCGGATCCTGACCAGATCCGAAGAACTCCTTACATATGAAGGATCGGATCTTTTTGGATCTTTCAGGTTTTTATACGGATCCAAATTCGACAGACCGAATCCGGATCCTTGATTTTTGGGATCCGACGAGTATGGATTCAGATCAAATCTGGATCTCAGATCGGGTCTGCGGAACATTACCTTCAGTATGCTCCATATAAGCGGATTTTTTGAACTGGGCGAATGCTTTATATTCATCTTTTTCAAAATTAATTCTGTGAAGATAAAACTTTCCTAATTCATATATATGGGCTTTGTAGTTGTGAGCTAGTAATTTAATAGTTATAACGATTTAGAATAAATACTTAAATAAAAAGCATATTTTTAAGGATGTATTGACTATACCTTAAGTAAAAGTAACGAACTGGACAGTTTCATGTGATCCTCTTGAAAAAGAAAAACTGTATCACTTGTGCAAACTAACTGTTCCTTTTCTATTAGAGTTATCTAACTTGCAGTCAAAATATATTATATAAACTTTCTTTAATTTATTGGAATATGAAAAGACTCGCTTTTGTAAATAGTAATTTGTTTTTTTTCAAAAGGAATTTATTCAAAGATCATGATGTGTAATTGATCGGTCTGTACTACAACTCCTAAGAATATTTGGATCCAAATGTTGTTGGTCAGTAAAGTACTACTATGGCTTTAGTTGAAGTTTGAAAGCAAAAAAAAAGTTTTTATATGTACAGTAAAACAATTAATACCCAATTAACTTATTCGTTACATACTGTATTACTATATTATTTGCTGAATTTGCCTTCTAAATAAAGTCTTTAGGGATACTGATCTATACTGATCTTTTTTCGCTAAAGATGTACAAAGAGGTAAGAATACTTTAAGACTGTTTAAAAATAATTTATTATATAAAACTACAAGTTGCTAATTGACAATATGGTTTTTCATAGTAAGGTTTACTTTAAAAATTTTTTTTATATTGTGTTACCCAGTGATCTTCAAGCCAATCAAATCGAATGTCCACCATGCTGAGATAAGTTGCATTAAGTTTTTTATTTTTGTATTATTTGTTGTAATTTCGGTTGTTGCTTTTGTTGGGAGTAGTGTCCAGACTAGTAGTATTGTCTAGTAGTTTTTTGTTTGAGGGCCAAGTATTATTGCTGAGTTTAATAATTTTTTCGAGGGTGCTGAATGTGATAAGGGAGCTTCCAGAATTTACGTAATTTTTTGTTACTAATAAATTTCAAAATTTTACCCCACCCACCCACACCTGATACCCTATTAGCCAATCAAATTTTATATTTTTTAAAAATTATTTATATGTCCAGTTTTTGAATTGATAATAACTTTTGATCTACTGGTCCATTTTGTATGATTTAATTACCAAAATGCTCATGTTGATGAGACGATTCCAACAAGCCCAAAATTGTTAAAATCTAATCACAGAATCCCAAGATCGTTCAACTTTTGTGTAATTTTAATAGTAATTTTTTAGAATCATTAAGTAAATTTCTTTAATATTGAATAACTTTTGATCCACTGGTCCGTTTTGAATGATTTAACTACCAAAATGTTCATCTCAGTAAGACAATTCTAACAAGTCCAAAATCGCTATATTCCAATCACAGGATCAAAAGAACAATAAAGATTGTATTATTAATAATAATACAAATCTTTATTGATCTTGGGATCCTGTGATTGGAATTTAGTGATTTTGGGCTTGTTGGAATCGTCTCACTGAGACGAACATTTTGGTAGTTAAATTCCAAAACGGACCAGTGAATCAAAAGTTATTCAATGTTAAAGAAATTTACTTAGTGATTCTAAAAAATCACTATTAAAATTACACAAAAGTTGAACGATCTTGGGATCCTGTGATTAGATTTTAACAATTTTGGGCTTGTTAGAATCGTCTCATCGACACGAGCATTTTGGTAGTTAAATCATCTTAATCGACCCAGTAGATCAAAAGTTATCAATAATTTTATAATTTTATACTTTTGGCCAGAATTATAAAATTTTGACTAGAATTATAACCTGATATTTTGGCGACTCATCCACCCACCCAAAAATTACATAATTTCTGGAAGCTCTCTAATACAACTTGGATGATTGTTTGCTAAATTCGTGTTTGGTAGGAAATATATTTTAATTTTGATATTTTTCTTTTGGTTGTTATAGTATAATTCCTATAGAAATTGATCTATATGCGTGAATGCCATGCAAAACCTTTTTGTATGTGATGTTTTCCTAGTAAATATTATTGATCGAGTTTGTCTTTTGGTAGGGATTTCCTTGTTGAATTAGCACCAATTGGTTCTGAAAGTTGACCATGCCATTTCTTTTTATTATCTACTTTAATTTTATATATGAATATAGTAGATCTATGTATATGGCAGTTTTTTGATCTATCTGTTATTTAGTATTTTAGATTACAGTTTTTACAGGATATAAGTTGATTATTATTTTCATTCAAATTGTAGTATCGTATTTTTGCTATTTCATTTTTTATACTAGAAATTCTTCTGAAAATCATGTCTTGAGTTACTATCCATTTAGATGTACTTGGTTCCTATTTTTGCCACATGAAGGGATTGGGTATTTGAAGTATTAATGAGGAATTGGATTTGTTTTGTATCAGTTTTGTTATTTTTTCGAACCATCGTGGTTTTCTTCTTCTGGGTATTTTCTGTATGTTATGGTGGAATACGGTCCAGTCAAGGATTCTAGTATTATTAAAGTTTGTGAACTGCTCAATATAGGCAATGTTGTGTTTGTTGAGATAAAATTTTAATATGTTTAGATATTTGGTATATATTAAAATTTTATTTAATGATATTTCAACTTCTTGGTGGTGAATAGGCTATTTGTTATCATTAATTCTTTTGAGTTAAATGTTTTTATTATGGAGTTGGATAATTATATATGCTGTGGTTGTTGATGCTTCTCCAAGTGGGAATGCAGGTCTTTGCTTAAGAATCGATTCATTTGTATTCGCTGCTATTTGTAGTTGTTGTAGTTGTTGGAGTCTAATCTTCAAAGTTTGTCTATCAAAGTAGGATGAATTTAGTAGTTTTGTTAATGTACTAATATGTTGAGCTGTTTGTATTTGTGATGTTTTGTTTAATCTGTAAATATGTGGATGATATTGTTTGATGCTGGGAGACTTTTCGCAAGCTGTGCCTTATGTCTCACAATTATTGCTAGTTGTGTATCTAATTGTTTAGTCTTTGAAGATAGAAGGTAGGAACTTTGTACTCTCACAGGTCAAAAACCAATATATCGGGTACCTATCGGGTACCATATTACTATAATTGAAAAATATATAAAATGCTACATATCGGTGACCTATCATACATATATCGTATAGTTTGGATATATCGGGTACC